>PVJA010017204.1:0-42054 GCA_004027025.1 Myocastor coypus | reverse complement strand
CGCGCGCTCAGCTCCCAGCGGTGCGGTTTGGGCTTGGCTGGAACAGGAAGTTAGTTGCTGGAACACAGAGGCGGGGCAGAGGGGCGCAGGGGCTTACCCGCGGCGGGTGCGCAGGCTCAGCTCCCAGCGGTGCGGTTCTATTTTCATTTTCTGAAATCCTCTATGGTCTTTTTTCAGAGTACTACAGCTTTCATTGACTAAATCGTTTACTTCTTTAGTTAGATTAATTCCTAGGTATTTTGTTTTCCAAAGTGCTATTTGAAGTGTATTGTTTCTCTAACTTCCTTCTAAGTGTTTTTGTTATCTGTGAAGAGGAATGTTATTGACTTTTGGATATTGACTTTGTACCTTCCTATGCTTCTCAATTTGCATATTAATTCAAGTCGCTTCTTGGTGGAGTGTTTTGGGTCTCCCAATTAGACTATCATGTCTTCTGTGAATAATGATACCGTAAGTTCTTTTTCTATTCTTATTCCTTTAATTTCTCTCTCTTGTCTAATGGTGCTAGTTAATGTTTCCAGAACTGTGTTGAATAGGAGTGGAGATAGAGGACATCCTTGTCTTGTCCAAGATCTGAGAGTAAAAGATTTCATTTTTCTGCATTTAGAATTATGTTAGCCATTGGATTGCCACAGATGGTTTTATCTGATTGAAGTAGAGGCCATTTATTTAAATTTGCTGTAGGACTTTGACTATGAATGGGTGTTGGACTCTGTCAAAAGCTTTTCTGCATCAATTGAGATGATCATGTAGTTTCTAAATTTAATGATATAGTGTATTACATTTACAGATTTGCATATGTTAAACCATCCTTGCATCTCTGGAATGAATCCTCCTTGGTCATGGTGTATAATCTTCTTAATGATTTGCTGTATTCTATTTGTGAGGATTTTAAGGAGGATTTTTGCATCTATGTTCATGAGGGAGTTTGGCCTGTAGTTTCTCTCTCTCTCTCTCTCTCTCCCTCCCTTTCTCTCTCTCTCTCTCTCCCTCCCTCCCTCTTTCTCTGTCCCTCCCCCTGTGCCTCTCCCTCTCCCCCTTCCTCTCCTCACCCCCCACCTCTCTCAGCAGAGCTGGGAATTGAACTCAGGTCCTAGCCCTGTAGTTCTCTTTTGTAGTGACACCCTTCTCTGGTTGAGGTATCTATATAATACTTTCTTCCAGGAATTATTTTGGGATTGTTACTTTTTCAAATTCATTGAAGAGTTTGAGGAGTATAGGATTATACCTGCTATAAATTTCTTGTAGAATTCAGCAGTGAATGCATTAAGACCTGGACTTTCAAAAAGACAAAAAGATAAAAAAAAGATAAGACCTGGACTTTCCTTTGTCAGTAGATTTTTTTATTTCATTTTCCATTTCATTGGCTCTTTTGGAGTTGCTGAGTATTTTTCTATCTTCTTGATTCAGTTTTGGTAATTTGTATATTTCTAGAAATCTGTCTATTTCATCTGTGCCTTTGATTTGTGAGAGTAAAGATTCTCAAAGTGGCTATTAATGATTTCTGAATCTCCAGTGGGCCTGTGGTAATTTCATGCTTTGCATTCCTTACTTCTTGAATTTAAGTTTTTTCCTTCTTCTTTCTCATAAGGTTAGCTAGGGGCTTATTAATTTTATATAATTTCCCAAAGAACCATCTTTTTTGATTTGTTACTTCTTTGCATTATTTTCTTTGCCTTGATTGAATTAATTTCTGCTCTAGCTTTTATTATTTACTTCCATTTTTGGCTTTGGGTGTGGTTTGCTCTTCCTTTTCTAGATCACCACGGTGCAGCATTAGAGTATTTATCTTTTCTCATTCTGTTTGCTTAATGTTTAGATGTAGAGCTATAAATTTCCCTCTAAGAACTGTTTTCATTGCATCCCATAAAGTCCAATAGGTTGTATTTGAATTTTCATTAAATGGTAATTATTGTTTAATTTCCTATTTACTTTCATCTGTAACTCATTGGCTGCTGAGGATGGTTCTGTTCAATTTTCATGTGTTTATGGGGTTTTTGTGATTTCTTTTGTCATTTATTTCCAGTTTCATCACACTGTGGTAAGATAACAGCATAAGATAATTTCTGTTTTGTTGCATATACATTAGCACGACCTATGGACTAGTATGTGGTCTATTTTAGAAAATGTCACGTGAGCAGCTGAAATAATGCTCTATTCAGAAGTGGCTAGGTGGAACACTCTGTACATGTCCACCAAGTTAATTTCTTCCAAGTACTAGTTCAGTTCTATTATTTCTTTACTAACTTTTTGACTGCTTGACCTATCTTTTTGGGATGAAGGAGTTTTAAAGTCTCCTATTAGGATTGTGGTATTGGGTAGTAGAGTTTTCATGTCCATTAAGATTTGTCTTATATCTCTGGGTGCTTCTGTGTTGGGTGCATACACATTTATGAGTGTTAGCTCTTTCTCTTGAATTTTTATCCTAACTAGTATGTAGTGGCCTTTTTTGTTTCACTTAATCACTATTTGGTTTGAAGTTCAGGTGGTCTGCAAACAGGATTGCTAACCCTGCGTTTTTCTGAGGTGCTGGGGCTGTAGTATTGTTTTCAATCCTTTGACTTTCAGCCTGTGAATTTCTTTATGAATTAAGTATGTTTCTTGTGCTCAGAATGTTGTTGAGCTTTCCTTCCTAATCTACCATGCAAGGCTATTTCTTTTAGTCAGTGAATTGAGACCACTTACATTGATGGATATAATTGAGATGTATTTATTTATGCTTTCCCTGTTATTTACCTGCTACTGGTTACCCCGTTATCTCCTGTGTTTAATTGTTTGCCCTGTTGGGTGGGTTCTTTCCATTTTCATTTGTGGTGTTCTGGGCATTTTGGTCCCTCTCTAGAATACCTTTTAATAGGCTGTGTAGCATTGGATCTGTCATCATGAAATTTTTTAGTTGTTCTTTGTCATGGAAGTATTTCACTTCTCCATCAAACATGAAAGAGAGTTTTGCAGGGTATAGCAGTTCTGGGCTAAAATTTGTCTTCATGAAGGACTTGAACTGATTATAGGTGTTATAACCCAGTAGGAACCTAGCCTTAATGGAATAAAAATGGAAAGAAATAGGAAGATGGCATGAATTTGAAGAGTTCATTTTGTCTGAGTGGGTGTGCTTTTTCTGCCAATTTCTGGGTTCATCAGACTTCATTTTCTTCAGTCTTGTAATGTGGATTTGCACTAGTAACTCCAGGGAGTTTTCAGGCTCTTGGTCTCTGTTATGGAGTATGTCCAGCTGTCCTATCAAAGCCCATGCTGGTGCATGTGATACTTGTCACTGAACTAGCCCACTGATGGGCTTATAGCTGCATGTGATGCAGGTAGGTGAAGCCAGGTATCTCCGTTACTCTTCTCTCATTGCTGGGGTAATGCCTGACATACAAAATTCAGGAAGGAAAGGTTTATTTAGCTCACAGTCAGTGGATACTGACTGTGCATACTCAGCTGGCTCCAAGGCAGAGCAGCACATGACAGAGAGCAACATTTCATGGTGGCAGCGAAGATCAGAGAACAAAGGGAGCTGCAGCAGCTCAGGCAACTAGGTAGCCTGTCTCCCCTGCTTCTATTGTGATGAAGAATATCTGCCTCAGGGCACTCACAACCATAATACCAGCATTTCATCACGAATCAATCACAAAATCCAAAATCCACCCCATGACTGCATGAGGCTTTGGGGGTCAACTAGATACAAACTACAACATCAGATGCGAAGGCATGGGTCACTGTGGCTGTGACTTAGGACGGTGCATATGTCCCTCTTACTCTCTTCATCCTGCTAGCTTCTTACAGTGATAGCACGAACTGTTTCTCCTTTTCCATGCCACTCTCTGCCTTGAAAACAGCTGATTATGGAGTGAAACCTCTATGAGCTATGAGACAATGAAAGCCTTTTCTCCTTTAACTTGTAAATGTTGTGTATTTTGTTCTATCAGCAAGAAAATAACTAGCACAGTCTATCCAACTGGTGCTGTGTCCTAGATCCTTCTTCTTTCTTCTGTGATTGTCTGCTTCTTGGGTGTGGCTCTAGGATCTTCTGGTTCCCCAGCACACAGATAGCCATTGTGGACTCTACCACCTCTGATCTTGCAAGCTTTCCTAATAAGTTCCCTTGCACAACTCATAGACATGCTCTTCCTCTAGAGAACTATAATCTATATGAGTGGACACAAATTGTAAGAATTAAACCTGGAAAATAGAAAGTAGTCAAGAAATAATTCTTGAGTATCACTGCTTGTGTCTTATTGCATTAGTAATTTCATTATAATATGGTGACCGTGTAATCCCAAGACTGGTAATCACCTTTGATTACTAGTGTGTACTAAAAGAACTTTACTGGTTTACTGCTAGTTGTCATCTTAAATACTGTGTTGGTTCTTAGTACATATCACCAAATGGAAAGTTTTTTATATTTTAAGAACTTTTGTGGTTTCTATTAAGATCGAGTTTATTTTACTGTTTTCTGGTATTGACTAAGTGGCTCAGTGTTTTGTTGCAGTTAAAACTTACTTGATATTTACGCTATTTTGTGTCTAAAACCTAATGTGTTGCTGAGACATTGCCTTTTTAAAGAAAAAAATCTAGAGAGATTCTAAATCTATGGTCATTGATTTACAATTTTCTGTCTGCAGGATATAGGTATATTTTGATTATCACGATTATGTTTCTCTCCTAAATAAGTTTAGTTTTGTTTATTTCTTCTGAGTTTTAGGTTGTTTTCTGTTGTGTGAAAATTTTCTGCTGCTGAATGTTTGCAAGAGCTAGTTCTAGAGATCAATAAGACCTTGGGCTTTCCTTGGAGTCCTCCTCAATGGAATTACCAGTTGCTTTGCATGCTACCTGCTTAGGGAATATTTTGCAGTATGAATTATTGTTTTATAAAATTACCTGTTATTTTTAAATTTCAGATTAATACATGCCATTGGTTGCATTTTGTTATCATGCATTTCTTTGAAATTTTTCTTTTAACTCCTTCCTTCTTGATTTTTTTAGGTTTCCTTGTCTTTCAGAGTGACCGTTTGGATGTTACTTTTCAAAACACAGACTATGGTGGTCTAATAGTTTATTTTTTAACATTTCTGTTACCATTAGTCTTTTCATTAAGCATCAGATTTTCTCCTTTAAAAAAGTTGCAATGCCTATCATTGTTATTTATTTTATGTGTGTTTGCTATATGGTTTATCTCTGAATGAAAGGTTTTTAATTTAAGACTTTTGTGGATTATACTCTGGGCCTCTACACTGAGCTATAACTCTACCCCATTTTTAACATTTTGAGGCAGTTTATTTAATCTCTCTAGCTTGGGCTTGAACTTTGACTCTCTTTCACAGTCTCCCTGAGTGCTGGGAGGTAGGCCTGTGTCACCATGCCAGGCTGACTTAAGACTTCCTTATTGGATTACCCACTTGTTATTAGGCCTTTCCTAGGCATTCATGATATAATTGTGAATATGATTCATATGAATATGAATAATATTTTAATTGGAAGGTTACATGAGTGAATAAGTGTTACTGGCAAATAAATATTGAAAAAGAATGATGATAAGCATTATAAATTGACCAAGAGTCCCATAAAGATATAAAAAAGGAGTATGTATGAGAAAGATCATACAGTGTTCTATAAATATTAAATACTACTTTTGCTTTTCTTTTGTGCCCAGGAACATCTTTAAGACATAGCTCAATATACTGGACTCTACTATGTTTTGTCTCCTGTCTGTTCTTTCCTCTGGTGGGCTATGTTCAAACGTTGGTCCATTCTTTTTCATCCAGCCCTGCAACTTCCCTTCCTCCCTCATTCCCTTTCTCTCTCTCTCTCTCTCTCTCTCTCTCTCTCTCTCTCTCTCTCTCTCTCTCTCTCTCTCCTGCTTTCTTTTCTCTTTCATTACATTTCACTAATCATCCTATCTGTGGGTCTACGCAAGTCCAGGCTCACAAATCTTTTTTTCCACCCAGACAGTGCACCAGTCACCCTAGAAGAGTAGTAGCCCTCTGCTCCAGTCGTAATGCTTTATTCTGTTTACTGCAACACAAAGCTTTCCAAAGTGAACACACAATTAGTAGAAAGTGCATGAGAAATAATTTGAGCATCTTTTTCTTAAAGGCTTGTCATTTCTATTAGATTTTTTTCAGAGACTTTAATTTATTTTGGTTTCCTCCAGAAAGGAACAGAGAATGTAGTATTTTCATATAATCTGATGTGGGGCCTTCTTGAAGGAGTGTAGGTTCTTGCAATACAATTTAGAAGAGCTCTTTTCTGCCATCATAGAGGCATGGTCTTGGAATCCTACTGGCCTCAGAAATCGAGAGGCAAAATGACTTCTGCATTTGTCCACATATATAGGCAATGTTGATAGTGGGATAAACCAGAAATAAAACAAAAAGCACCCTCGACATGTACAATAGAATATGTGAATATACATTTAGACCTATAAATTATATATTATAATATGAATACATTATATAACTGAATATAATACAAGACTGTCTTGATGTAATATAAAACTGAATTGTTTGATTCAAAGTTTTGTCTCATATGTGTGATAAACGACGTGGAGAACGGCTACTGGAAGATATAGGAAAAAAAACTTATTTGTGAGGCAGCAAAATAGAATGAAAAATGTAACAAATGACTACAAAACTGGTTTCTTATTTTTAAATCCGTGAGATATATGAATCACCTTCAGGGAAGCAAACTACTCTTGGCAAAAAATTCTAACAAATTGAATTGACTTCCACCACGATGCTGCTAAAGCGGGACAACGGGGGTGACAGAATTGTGCTCTCAGGCACTAAAACCACCACGACTGACTACAGGTTGGTCATAGTTCAAAACAGTATGACCAAACTGGTTATCAACCCAGGGAGCTTTATTTTCAAGTGTAATATTAGTAGACTCCCTATTGTTTTGCTATAATTTATTTATAATCACTTCAGATTTATGGAAGATAATTCTTGGCAAGAATATAACTATGTAACGTGAAAAAATGAAATAAGATCCCACTAAAATGTACAAATTGAGTTTGGATTCATCATTCTGTCTTTAATTGAAGAAGTTTCAGGATTCATTTCTATATGCCCCAGGCCTAGCTTTTCCCAGGGCTCACATCTCAGCTGCTCATAGTACAGTGACCAAAAGTAGGATCTCAGCATTAGCACAACACCAACAACTGACAGACTACTTAGAGTTCCAGTTTTTCCACTAATGGGTTAACATGATATTTATCTATGATTTGTTCTTACTCTAAATTTTCAATATTGTCAATTATGCCTTATCTGTCTTGGTGATCTTGACACTTTTGAAATGTGCTGACCACGTAGTCTATAAAATGTTCCCTGATTTATTATGTTTGCTGGGGTTTTCACACACTTAGGCTAAGATGTATATTTTGGGAAAGAACAGCTGAGATTTGATGGCATTACTATCAAGACACGAAATGTCATCGTGATGGGGATGCTAACCCAGATCCCTGGGTGAGGGTTATGCCTGCCAGGATTCCCAGTGATAAAGTGATTATTTCACCCTCCTAGATGAGACACACCAAGTCCAATGCACAACTACATCAAGGAAGTAAGCCTTACCTCTGGAAGGAGAAATATCAAAGAACTAAAGAAGTTGTAGATATATGTTGAAATCATCCTAAAGTACTAATTAATAAACATGTCAGGAAAGGTCATGAGAAGTGTATAACACCCTGTGCTGCTTTAATGCTGCAGCCTTTAGGTGCAGCCATTATTACTGTGGTGTTCTGGCAGTGATTTTCCATTGCCTTAATTCTGCTGTTTGTACATTTGGATCCTTTAGTAAGCAAAGTTGCCCTTTCTTCATTTTTATTTATCAATTGAGCATTTCTACCTATGTGGACTTATTTATTTTGTTTCTTGGCTTATTGCTATAAGCTGTCATTTAACACATTCTTACACAACTGATTCCCACTTTGATCATAGGAAACCTTTCAGGTTGGCCCTTATGATGTGAAGACATAGTCTTGCTGACCTTTGTCTGTTTTTTAAAAGCATTTCCTTAGCTTCTGATATCAAAAGATTCTCTTGTGTTAATCTTACAGTCTCCTCTCTTTAGCCCTGGAATTATCTGCTCTGTATAGAGCTCAGAATATAGAGATGAAGATTGATCTCTCTCTCTTCATGGAAAAAATATGCGTAAATGTATATATTCCTATGCATACATACACACATAATTTTTTGTACTTTACATTCTTTATAAACATTTTAAAACTGTAAGTTGATTTGATACACTCAACTCTGATCTAACATCATAGATTCATTGTACAATACCCTCTATTTATGAGAGGGGCAGACCTGATTTTTGTTGTTCAGTTACATATTATTTTGTAAAAATCTAGGATACACTAAAAGTAATTTACAAATAAGTAACATGTATTATTGGAAGAAACAGATTTTTTCATTCAGAAACTGAGCTCATGGATAGCATTTTCTTTGTCTTTAGCTCCATTATAATTGAAATCACTGCTTCCAAGAATAGATATATAGGTCTCTTTCTTTCCTGTACCCTGAAGCATGGTAGTGTGGTTATGTTACATAATTGAGATCCAGGTGGGGCCATATGCCAACATTAACATTTTATCTTGGGTTGTGGGACCCTCTGATTTCGTGCTTCTGTTATCAGTTAACAGAGAAGTGTTGATGATGCCGGCTCCAGTCCCACATTTACCTGTCACTGACTTCAGAGCTATATAGAGATGATTTAAAATATGCAGGTGGATATGCATATGTTATTTACAAATATTATACCATTTTACATGAGAAGCCTGAGTAGCCACAGATTTTGATATCTGAAAGAGTCTAGAGCCAGTCTTCTCTGAATATTAATGGGTATTGGTAGTTTGAATCTCTGCTAGATGTGGACACTTTCAAGGTTAATATATCATCTCAGAAAATTAAAGTGGTTTTTCATTAATGTTGACATTTAATTTTGATATTATTCTTTTTTGAAGTTAACATTTTGTGGAAGTAGTACTATTTGTTGATCACTTTTTATAATTGAAAGTGGATTTTAAGCATCGATAGCAATAGCTGGGTCTTATTTTGTACCCAGTTTAACTGTCTCCATCTTTCAAATAATATGTGTGCACTGATGGATTACAGATATGTTGGAATCAACAGCTACTTTCTTACTGACTGCTTTTTATCTGTTCCATTAGTCCATTATTTTTCTGATTCCTCTTAGTTTTTTTCAGGATTTTGTTTCCTCTGTTGACTTACTTATGCCACTTAAAACTTTTAGGGGTGGTCCAAAAGTTTATAATAGAGCTTTTTTATAGAAGAAAACAATGATGCAGAGTTTGAAAACAAGATAATAGGCAATTAAAAATGGTTAATATATTGTGTATTGCAATCTTAAAACTATTTTCTCAGAACACAAAATATGAGTATGAAATATTAAACAATATAAGGACAAAAAATTCTTTATATTGAACTAATAAAACTTGGAAGTTATGTATCTTAGCGATCATATATATATATATATTTTTTTCTTTCCCCTTACTTCTTTTCTCCTTTCTTCCATCCCAGTTGTTCTTTTCTTTTGAGCAGTTTCTTCCCTGTTCACAATATCTATTGTCTATTTTTAATATTATTTACTCTTTCAAGTTTTCACACTAGAGAGATAATGCAATGTTTATACATATGAGTCTGATTTATTTCATATATGTGTGGTTTTAAGTTACATTTATTTACATTACATATACAAGCCTCAGGTTTGTTCTTTTTCATAACTAAGAAGTATTACATTGTGTAAAAATACTACTTTTGTTATCCATTTCTCTGTTGATATGCATTTGGGGTATTTCCAAGGTTTAGCTATTATAAATCATGTTGTATAAACGTGGATGCACATATAGTGCTGTGGCATGATTTTTAAAAAATTCTTCTGGGAAATATTCAGAAGGGAATAGCTAGGTAAAGTGTATCATTTTATCCTAGGTTTTGAGGAATCTCCACAGTGACTGGCACTGTGGTGGCACCAGTCTACACTCCCACCAACAGTGGAAAAGGGTTCATTGATCCCCACAGATTCTCTAGCATTTGTTATTAGTTGATTTCTTGATAATTGCCATTATTTTGAGTGTGAGGTGGAATTCTGATGTTATTTTATTTATTATTTTTTTCATTGCACAGTAACTTTTCCAATGGAAAATGAAAATATACTTTTTAAAGTTTCTGACACTAGGAGAAAATACCATACAATGTCTTATAGGCAGATTGTAAGTCAAAGATATAGTATAAATCACAAAACAAAAATTAAAAACAATAAGATTAATTAAATATTAATTAAAATTAAACATTTGAAGACAATATTTCAAAATTAAAATTAAATTGTGAGTCCAACTAAGAGGGCAGAATGTTGTGTATCATATGTATAAATCTGTGATCAATTCAGAGTGCTCACATGGTATTTGAATAGGCTAATATATACAAAAATATCAACTGAGAGAAACTTTTCATGACAGTAAAGAACTACTAAGAATAAAACATAACATAAAGACTGGAATGGCCAATATATGACCAGCACTTCTAACAGTTTGGGGATAGTGTATTGCACAAAGTTCTAGTATGTTGTGGACATGGAAAGTTGTCCATCACAGTTACTGGTGGCCAGGTGTCACTTGGGGGACAGAGCTACTGCTATTTTCTTGATATCCATGCTGTAGATCCAGAAAGAACCATGACCCACAGGTTGCAGGAAAAGTCTATTTGTAGAATATGCTGAAGGAAATATTTTGCTGCTGTATACAAAGGAATAATTAAAAGACTGCTGTTGTATAGCTCTTTCTCCTGTGTTTAATTGTTTATCCTATTTGGTGGGTTCCTTCCATTCTCATTCATGGAGTCATGGTCATTTTGATCCCTCTCTAGAATATGTTTTAGTAGTCTATGTAGTGTTGGCTTTATCATCATGAAATTGTTTAGCTGTTCTTTGTCATGGAAGGATTCCACTTTTCCACTGAACTTGAAAGAGTTTTGTAGGGCATATCAATCTGGGATGGAATTTATTTCTTGTAAGACTTGAAGTATTTTGCTCCATTCTCTTCTTGACTTGATGGTTTATGAAGAGAAATCTGGCATTATTCTGATGGATTTTCCTTTAAATGTGATCTTTCTTTTCTCTAGCGGCTTTTAGTATATTGCTATGTTGCTGAATTTCTGGAATCTTGAAGTATATTTACATTATTTTAAATGCTTAACAATTGTAAATAGAGCTTCTATCAGTATTCCTGAATTAGTTTTTAGAGACACAGTTTTCATTTTTCTAGAGCACATATTCTTTTTCTTTTTTTTTTTGTCTTTTTGAGACAGGGTCTCGCTATGCAGTTGAGGCTGGTCCTGAGCTCACTTTTGTGGCCCAGGCTAGTCTCGAACTCGCATCAATCCTCCTGCCTCCGCCTCCCGAGTGCTGGGATTACAGGCGTGAGCCACCACGCCCGGCTAGAGCACATATTCTTGATGAAGAAAATCATATATCTCAGAGGGGAAAAAGGTATCCTATATCTCCTGTGCATAAAGCATATATATGCATATGTAAACAGATACATAGTATATCTGTAGTAATAATTTTCACAGACAAATTGCTAGTAAAATAGTTTAAAGAGGTAATAAAAATATATTTACCAACATCATCCTAGAGTAAATTCCTAAAAGCAGGATGTAAGTTTATGCTTTCAGTGGGCTGATCTATATAACAAATGGTCAAAATGTTTTCTATACTAGCCATACATTTTCCATTTGCACTAGCAGTGTGTATGGTTTATAGTTGCTCTTTTAATAAGCCATCCTTATAGGACTATATTGATGCTTGCTATTATTTTGTTTTGCATTTACTTAATGACTCACATCAGAGCATGTATTTTATATGCTAATTTGTCAGATTTATATAATCTTTGGTGAAGTTTACTCAAGTCTTTATGATTTTTTAAAGACCTATGTTTTCATGGGAGTATAGATTCCCAGAAAAGATGTTCAGACAGTACCGAACTCCCATACAGTACCCATCCCTCCACTACGTCCCCTGTTCTGAGCATTTTTGCATTAGTGTGATACATGTTACAGCAGTGGACCAATACAAATACATTTTTAGTAACTAAAGGCCATAGTCCATATTAGGTTTCACTCTGTACATTTGTATTCATTGGAACAAAAGAGTAATGCTGTGCGCCTATCATTAAAGTATTATACAGAATAATTCAATGCCTATATAACACCTCTTCATCCATCCTTCTACTTCACCTCAAACCATGGTGTTCATTGGTTTCTGCACTGAATTTATGGTTTTCTTTTTCC
This sequence comes from Myocastor coypus, assembly GCA_004027025.1. Taxonomy (NCBI): domain Eukaryota; kingdom Metazoa; phylum Chordata; class Mammalia; order Rodentia; family Myocastoridae; genus Myocastor; species Myocastor coypus. The sequence continues at coordinate 29,743 of PVJA010017204.1, read as the reverse complement.
AGAATGTCACATAGTTGTAATCCATTAGTACAGAATGCTTTAGACTGGCTTCTTGACCTTACATACATTTTTTTCTATGTATGTAAGCCTTTGTGTAAAGACTTATTTCTTTTTATTGCTGAATATTATTTCAAGGGATCATTGCACCAATTTGCTTATTCATGCACTTAGTGATTGCTTCACATTTTTAAAAATTGTGAACAGATCTCCTATAAATCTTTATATGCAAGATGTTGTGTGGACATATTTTCAGCGCATTCCAAATTCATCCAATTGAGAATAGCATAGCTTGATGTCAAAATCTGGCAGTTTGTGAAGAAGTTCAACTTGACTTAGGTGCATAGGTGCAAAAGAGAAATGCCTAAATACTTATTATATGAAATCAAGTGCTACATAAAAACAAGTGTAACTTTTAACTGAGTTTCTTTCTTTCTATTTTGGAAATTGACATTTGAAAATCAATCATGTAATTTATCACATTATATAGAATAAAAATGAAATGATATCATATCAACTATTGAAATAAAAAGATTTGTTAACACTGAGAAATGATAATGATTAATGAATGAAGCGTAAGTTCAAATACGCACACGTGCACATGAGTGCACACATGCACACATTCACACCCCACATATCAGTTCCTGATTCGGGTGTGAATTTTCAAAGTCCCAATGGAAAGGAAGTTTAGACTCTAAGATTCATTGAAATGACTTTGGAAATGATGATTTACAAAAAGCAGTAGAAAGAGGAATCCACTTGCCAGAACAAAGCAGGTGTTGGGAATATATTTAGCTAATCTTTTCAGTAAAACCACCTCTTCTGATAGGACAAAAAAAAAAAAGAAAGAAAGAAAAAAAGTGAAAAAGAAAGAAAATGTCACTTCTGTTAATGTCTCTTGCCTCAGACAGATCCTAGGAATGCAATCCAACCCAGAACAGAAGTGGCTACTATGTGTCAATGCGAATTGCTCTGAAAATCTTGGAGTTCTTCCAGTTTTCTGGAGAACAACCACATCCCTCTGGATCAGAAATTACATAGTCATGGTAGAGAATCAGATTTCTCCAGGCCATGGAGAGGCAGTTATAACCATAGTGTCTGGGGTACTATCTCTGAGGAAACTGAGATGGCAGTTATTGGTATGGCTCAACACTTGGATGGCAAACCCTAGTCCTTGTGTCTGGACACTTGTAGCAGGACAGATCACTGTTGGATACTTGCTTTCTGGCATATTTTCAACTGCAAGTTGCTGATGTGCCATTTCTAATTAGAGACAGATTTAAAAACAGAGATACACATCTCATACTTAAGTTCTCATACACTTAAGTTTGTGAACCAGGCAAAAAGTTAATGTTATGGGTCTAAAGGTTTGTAGGCAGAAATACCCTGGGTTTTACACCAGCTTTGAGTCCTGATAGAAAATATAGCAATCTATCTGTTAATTGTGGACTTGCTTCAGGTTAAAGGATGGTCACTGTGGAGAAAAGGAACAAAATCTAGGTACAGAGAAGTGCTATAAGGTGGGGTCTTTGAAGATGGATCCTGACCCTGGTAGTGACTTAGAATATGGACTGTGAGGACCTCCCCATTCTTATTCATGGTAATATGTGTGGGCTTTGTATCATTTGGCTCTTTATACACTTAACATTATTCTGTCAAATTAAAACAGTCCAGTAGTCCTTGGAACACTGAGATTGTCCTCTATGGAGTACTCTTTTGAGGCCCCAGGTACAAGATATCCACCATTAACCTTCACAAATACCCCCCAGACCTACAAAGTGTCACTCAACAAGGGTGGATCTTCATAGATTTCATGTTAAGGATGCAAAGATTGTTAAAGGTAGAGTAGATTGCAGAGAATGAGATTCACAAGTTCTGCTTTTAAGGAGTTGGAGATCTTTGGCGAGGCCATGTCACATCTTCAAATCTAGTTAATAAGTATATATAAGTCTGTAAGTATATGCCCAATTTTTTCTTGATACAGGGACAGCATAATGGATCTTTGAAGTTCAGCTCAACTCCTCTTTTTATATTATTAATTACTGAAATGTAGAAGTCAATATATGTCATCCTAAAATAGGAATGGCCCATATATTGAAATTTAAACATAGAATAAAGTTTGCCTGTCTATCTCCCTTCCTGCAAACCCATCCCCTCTGGGATGACATATTTTTTTGTTTGCTTTGAACTTGGAAATGGAATGTTTGTGGCTCAGACTCCCCTTGTTTTCTTCTTTTATGAGAACAGTGTAAAACACACTTCTATTTTGGACAGAAACCTTCTGTTTCGAAAGTTTGGGGAAGAGAAAGGCCTGCGGCCTTTTGTCAACACAGCATATATTAATGTTGAGTAGAACTGGCTTCTCTGGAAAGGGGTTAGATTTGTTATTACCCTTTAAAGTGCCAAGTGTGCTCAGTAGGCAGGGAGTCATATATAGAAGGGCTCTGGTGTCGAGGACAGATGAGATTCTCTGGACTCAAAGATGAGCAGAGGCTCCGCCTTCTTGACAGAGTCACACTAGCTAAAAAAGTTTTGCATTCAGTTGGACAAATATGCAACACTGAAACTCTCCAGATGCTGCCTTCTTGATTATGCTTGGGCAGTGTGTGCAGCAGAAAGCACCGGACTTCAGAGTTGCACTGGAATTAGCCTGGGGGACTTTGGTCACATCATGTCTCTCCTCTGAGCTTTATCTTTTGCTCTGCCATGGGGATAATTGTTAGGAAAAAGGAAAAGAAGAAACAGAGATCTGGGCTCAGCAGGATCAGAGCAAACGTGAAAGCAACTGCTGGCCCTAAAAACCAGACCATTCCTCTCCTACGGGCTCTGGGGTCTTTCATAGGCCATGGAGCAGCGAGCAGGTTCAGTGAGGGGCTATGGCTCCCTGCCAGGAACAAGGCTGGAGACAGCATGAACATCATGGTTGCCCAAAGACACGTCTTGGGGATCTCAGGGAGCAGGGTCTGCTCTCACTAGCAGGACTGGCTGAGTTCTGAGTGCCTGGTGTAGCTGAGGTGGGTTGGATAGAGCAGTCTCTTCAGGATGTCAGCAGTCTGATTCATTCAATAGTAATTATTGATAATAATCTTTTGTACAGATTAAATATGAAAAACACATCATAAATATCTAGGAAGTAGACCAGCTATCTTCATTTTGTCTATATTTAACATTTAGTGACTGTTCTTATTATGAAAATGAGATGAGCACTCACTGGAAAAATTCAGACCATCCAACTTTGAATGCCAGCCTTGGCTGTCATTTTCGATCAGTCTATACAAGGTAACAAGTTGCTTTTCTCCTCTCCATTGTTTGTATTATTAATCAACCCATTTCAGCTCAAGAAACACAATCTATTTATTCTTTCTTTTAATAACATGGTTAGCTTGCTGAATACAGCTGTCTGATGTGGAGTCCTCACAAGCTCTATGTATGTGTAGGCTCATTTCAGGACACCTCTATCTCCTGTCTATGAGAGCGCGCGCGCGTGCACGCGCGTGCACACCCACACCAACACCCACACCCACACCCCTCCCCACACACACTACAGCTGTGAGTTTTAAAGTCATTATTAGGGTTTTATTTCTACTTCTCTTATTTTGAGCATGAGTTAGCTGAGAGTTTAAGAGCTCAAACACAGAGCCACGGTTCTCAGATTTGGAACTGACCTCAATAGAAGCAGTTATCCAACTGTAGGTTTGCAGTTCTACATTATCCTTGGAAAGGCGCTTTATCCCTATGTTCATCCGTTCTTACATAACTGACTCTTGGCGAGGCAGTCTCTAGCTCTACGAGCTCAGTTTTCCACCAACTTCCTTTCAGTATCGAACAGAAAGCCAGCACTAAAACATTCACGTAGTTCCAGGTCCAGGGTCCAACACGTCAAGTCCGTTCCTTTCCCACATCCTGATGCCTCCAGGACATCCTGAGAGCAACAGGCTTGGTCGAGTCTTTCCTGTGTCAGATCCTCTCACCGTGGGCTTCCACATACTGGGCAGATGCTCTGAACTGGTCCAGAAAGCAGCAGAAGGAGGCAAGCAGTGGGCATGTAATATCAGACAAGCCATATTTTAATTTGCATATTTCTAATTTACAAAATGGTGATGAGTCCCCACCCCACAAGCATGTTCTGAGAAGATGGAGTAAATGTGTACATTTCTTTGCATCTTCTCTTCCTAACTCTACATGATTTAGCTAGCAATATATATGTAACTGAGCGATAGAGGGATGTATGATGGAAATCCAGGCTTAAGATCCTTTCTGTGGTTGAGGATGCAGCCCAATGTTAAGCAAACAGGAAAGAAGCAGAGATCTGTTGCATTGCATTCATATATATTCTCAAAAAATGTTGCATAATTACATTGCCTTGAAGCCATATAATTAATAGTTATAACTCTTATTCCATTATAGTAGTTCTGATCTTTAACAAGTTTTAACTTTAAACAAAATGTATATCACCTATTATGTTGATAAAATTAAAGGAAAGAATAAAAATACCATGAAGCTATAATTTAAATAGCAATTATTTTGAGTATGCTCCCTTCCCCCCTTCCTGGCTGCAAAGAAAAGTTAGGATCTCATAAATATAGATAGTCTTCATGGCTGGTTGGCTGTATGTTTCCATTTTTCTGAAAGTCACAAAAAATCATTCCTTAGTAAATTATTTGAGAGTTCTCATTTTTATACAAATTTCACTGAAGGTCTATCAGAAGAGCACAATGATAGTTGGATTTCTTTACCTTACTACTACTAATGTGACCCTAATGATGAGGCCTCTGAAGCTCTTGGAAAGTGTTAAGGGAGATGAGGTAGCCTTCCCTTCCCTGCCTCTGTCTCTGAATCCTGGCCTAGGACAACAATGTCCTGATTGGTGTGATTCAGGGACCACTATGGTGGGCATCCCTGCTGCTACAACCAGGCTCAGGAAGGTGTGGGAGGGAACAGGCAAAATGGGTCCCTCCAGGAAGCATAGCAGACACCACCTCAGTCATGCAGGAGGTGAGAGTGTCAGACCTTTACCTACTAAAGGCTGGACTCACATTTCTAAAGCACTTGCTTTAAAAGACAAGGGTGGGGGAGACTCTTGGATTTGGAACAGAGAGGTACATGGTGCCTATAGGACTCACAGACTAGATTGGAAGTTTTAAGTGGATAATAGCAAAAGCTGGATTCCCCCACAGCTGGTGGGGAAAATGCAGATATAAAAAACTGGATATGAAACTCAGAACCAGTACCAAACCCATGAACAGGCTGCAGGGTCGAGTGGGGCTCATCTGGAAACTGTTCCCTGCTTCTCTGCCTTCTCGGGCCAGCACTATCCTCCCTGCTGCTGAGGATATCCTGGAAATTCTCAGCGCTGTGACTCTGGAGAGCTGCTCCCTGCTGCTGGTGGAGCCCTGGACAAACAGGTTACCCTAAATCCACAGGTCTTGGGTCCAGAGGGCTGGGCCACAGGCAGCATCTTTGCCTAATGATAAAGAAAAGTCTTGCTGCCTACCACCATCTTCTGCTCCCCTCCAGTCCTTCTCCTGCTCAGACAAGAAGCTCACTCTGGGGCAGTGGCAAAATTAATAATTCATTTTCAGTAGAGGGGCAATGCTGAAGAGTTTCACATAACTGCTAAGTATTATTATAATTAGGGAGCTAGGCAGATACATTTATCTTGCATCTACTAATTAAGCAGGGAGGTAAATTAATTTCTTGCTATCCCTGCTCCTTTTGCCTATTGGTCATTTTTGTATCAAGTATAAGGAGGAAGTCTTATCTCTTTCAGTATGGATTATATATGCTGTGCTCCTCTGTCCAATCAATTTAGATAAAACTGGATCTCCCCTAGACAATTTTTATTTGGAGGAGTAGGGTAGGAGGAGGTGATAAGGACTCCTTGTCTAAGTGAGTTATAAATAGTTGGCAAATAAATAGAAACTCCCAGCTGCTGTTGGGGAAGAATCCCTGTTTTCTCTCTTGTTACTGTATAATTAGTATGAGTCACTGTCCGCTTGGCTGGGTGAGTGTGTGGTAGAATTGGAAGAGGTGTAGAGGCGATACCAGGGTTCCAGGCACTGGGAAGACAGCAGGCTTAGATCTGAGCAAGGAGCTGCCTACTTTATGCTGCACCTCCCAGAGGCAGGACGCTCAGAACGGTGAAGCAGAGCAGCTCTCTGCTCCTTGTGGGCTCAGACAGGAGCAGGAGGACATTGGCGGTGAACGGGTCCCCAGATTGCATGCTGAATGCCTGCCCCACTCAGTCCATATCCTCTTGGAGGCCTGGATGCCCATGAATGACAGCCCATGGCCTTCCTTGTGCACTTCTCAAATGCCTGTACCTTCCAGGGGTTCTCGTTTGGTTCTTGAATGTCCCTACTGGCAAGATCTGGGGGACTCCATTTTTATTCTGGCCACCACCATGGAGAATGGCTAGGCCTCTCCCAGGTTAGCTGTCTTCGCAAATCCTGCTGTTCTCTGAGGGCTTCTGGAATGGATTTTCATTCCCGTGCTTATGGAAAATCCTACAAGTGCTCTAGGCCACCCTCCCTATACGTCCCCCCACTCTCCAAAACTCACACACTCATACTCACTCATATACACCAAAAAGTGGCCTGGTCCTGGCACTAGCAGTAAATACGAGGACAGTCCCAAGACTGCTCCTCATACAGAGTACCATCTCTGTCGAACCACGTTGGGCAGCTTGAGCGTAGCGCCACCCCTGGGGAGCAAGCAAAAAGGTGGGGCAGGTCCAGGAGGGGGTTCTGTGCATTATGTTACTGGAAGTAGGGGGCTCCTCAAATCATGCACTCTGGGGACCCAAATTGCCTCCCCATAGAGAATAGTGAGCTGAACAGTGTCTCCCAAGGATGTCCATGTCTTGATCCCTGTGACTTGCAAAAATGTTACTCTATATGATAAAACAGCATTTTATGGATGCTAAATTATGGATTTTGTAATTGGGAGATTGTCCTGGATTTTCTGAATAGACTTTAAATGCCATCTCAGGTGTTCCTACAAGAGAGAGGCAGAAGGAACCTTAAGTACAGGGACAGAGAGAGGGAAATGTCATGACCTTGACAAGATGTGAAACCTACATTGCAGACTTTGAAGATGAAAGGAAGCCATCAAACCAAGAAGTGGGGGTGGCCTCCAGAAAGTGGCAATTCTGACTATAAGACTCCGCACCCAAGCACCTGGAGAGAGTGTGGCCCTGTAGCTAGCACTTTGCTTTTGGCCTGTTAGCCCCTTTTTGGCCCCAGGACTATAAGGGATCAAATGTCTTTTCCTTTCAAGCCAGTGGCTGTGCAGCCATGGGAAACCAGAATACAGAAGCTCACAGTGCCCTCCAACCTTCACTTCTCCCAAAGCAGTCCTGGCACTGTGATGGAGAGCAGAGAGTGGAATGGAAGGTCACAGGCCACTCAGATGCACACCCCAGAGCCCGTTCCTGATTTCATCACAATCTGAAGCCTACAGTACCAGAGAGTTGGTGAGTGCAGCTCCAAAGCAGAGTTGACAAAGGTGGTGAGGTGGGAGGCCCAGGGAAGGGAGCAGAGTGGGACAGCGTGGTAAATTTCACGAAGTGCTTTATCTCCACAGAGCATCAAACAGGACATTTTCTACTAAGATATTTCCCTACCCAAGTTAGCCCAGCTCAATCTCAATATGCAAATAAGTAAACAGAGCATGAGAGGGTTAACCTGTATTTTCTAGCTCATAGTTAATAAAATAGCATCATAGAGATTCTTTTTTTCCACTGAGCCTTTATTTTCTTATCCAGACAAGGAATTTAGAAACCTTGCTTGGAGCTTCTAAGATCTGAAATTTAACATCTGTCACTTATAATGAGCCCAGGACCAGGGAAAATACAACTCCAACAGCCACTAGCAAGCAGCCATCTTTATTTACAGGTGGGGTAGAGCGGGAGGTCTGGGAAGGCCTGAGTAATGGGCTGCCAGGTCTCTGACCTCCCCGGGTGTGGGCTGGCACCACTGCCACCATTTTTCTCTCTGCCCCACTTAAACTCAGGCACCAGGCTTACGCCATCCCCACTGCAAGAGTGGAGATCTCCAGCTCTCCGTGTTCTGTTAGGTACATGTGTTGTGCTCCTGCGGTCCTCATTAATTCACTGAGGCACAAGTGCCGTTTATGGCTAAGCTTCTCCTGCTACCCTCTGGGCAGAACCTGACTGGCGTTCTTGGTGTTCAGAGTTTCTTCCTAAAGCCTTAGCTCCCAGTTCTCCAGTTGTTTATCTTCCTCTTCCCCACAACATGAAGCATTTGTATCTCACTAATTCTGTATCTCTTTCCCTTAAGCACCTGGGCACAGTGCCCAGTACATAAAGGTCACTCAATAAATGTTTGTTCAATAAGTGAATGAATTAATACATAAATATCATAAAGTGGAATGTTATTATTGATAGAAAATTAATTCTGGTGTCTCTGAACAGCACCGTCTAAGACCTGCCCCAGGGTGAGCAGAAGCCTAGGAGAATACTTTGCAGGATGAATTTCAGTCTGACCTTTTGGAAATGAGGTGAGGTAGCAGTGCAGTGATTTTTCCTTCTTGGTTTTTATATTTCATTTCAATAACTACATCCTGTCTCACCCACAGTGGAGCCGTATGTCTCCTGGAACACACTGACACAGAATAAGTGTGCCAGGGAGATTATATGGGGAATTGGAGTTGAACATCAATTTACTCAGGACTGGAAATAAAAGCTTCATGGTAAGAAATATCAGTAACGTGCATCTTCCCTTGAACTCAGAGTTGCAAGAATGGATGAATCTACTAAGTTGTGCTTTAAAATTCTTCAACAGATTGGGACTCAGAGGGGCAAGAGTTTTGAACAGTGCTCTTATAGATGGGGTGGGGAGGGGAAGGTTGGCAGCACACAGCACCTGGGGGGCATTTCTCCCCATCTTCCTTCAACTTTGTTTCTCTAACTTTCTCCATGATCTTTTTAAGTTTTTGTTTTTTTTTTTTAAGAGAATACAAATTAGAATTAAACGAGAAAAATGTACAGGTAATACAGAATTTCACTTAAAGTAATATGAATTTTATAATATTTATAATACATAGGGTTGTCTTCCATCCAGTTATTCATATTATCAGATATATTTTTGCAAACTTTGAAGGAGAAAGAAATGTATGAGAAATTTACAAGAGAAAAACTATAATTGAAAATGGAGACGAGACAAATTAGAATATTAATTGCTTCTTTCCACTGGCCCTGGAAACAGTTCAGTGATATAAGTGTTGGCCTGGCAAGCCCAAGGACGGGGTTTGATCCCTGGCACCTCATACTGTGCCATCCCTGTCTCTAAGCCGCAGAGCAAGGCCCTGTGTGAAATACATCAATCCTGTGTATTTCTGCTGGTTTCTACGATCTTGACTTAAGGAGTGCGTGGTTCAAGAAATTCACATTCTGCTCGTCTTTTCTTTAGAGCATTTTTTGGCGAGGTTATGCTTTCATTTGAACACATTCTGCGGCTGAGGGAGCTGAGACATCCTGAGGTGTGTGAGATGAAAAGAGAAGGCCGAGCCGGCTGAGGAATGGGTTTTCAGCTTGGATGGTAGGAAAATAAGAATGGTAAAATGTGTCTGGCCTAAGGGTTAGTCAATATTGGTAACACAGAAGGGCTGACTGCTGGCTAGGGGATCAGAAAAGTGTGCAGGTCTTACAGAGGGGCAAGAAAGAACATGATCTCTGTGATGCAGGGTCCAAAGCCTCCATCCCAGCCTGGTTACTTGGAGCCAGAGGATTGTAAATGTAGCCTGCAAGTCCCTCGCCTGAAACCACTCCTGCATTAGTTGAGATGCAGTAGCGCTGTTGTGTAGCATGTTAGTTGTTTATTATATGCTTTATTATTTTCATGTCATAATATCACCCTCCCTGGCCATATCCCAGGAAGTCAATTATGCATTTCTCCAGCTTAAATTATGGATTTGCCGTAAATGTCTTTTACATTCTTTTTGTAGATGTGTTTTTACAAATCCTTCTTTCTGGGTTTGAGGACCATGAGGGATGTTTGCTTGGAGTTCACTACGATTGGCACCCCCATCTTTATTGAGACTTTCTGCTGGAAAAGTATGGTCTTGTTATATGTCTATATATGCTTACATGTGTGGATATATATATATATACACAATATATATATATATATATATAGTGTGTGTGTGTGTGTGTGTGTGTGTGTGTGTGTGTGTATTTCTACACACAGATTTGATAAATGTCAACTCCTAGGCAATGATCATGTATCTATTATCTTTAAATTTGTTGAAAGCTTTTGAGATTTGGGAAGAAGTTATACAAAAAAAGCTGTCACTTTTGATGCTGACATGCTCTTTGTCAGCGATTCTCTGCTGCAAGGAGCATAAATGCTTAAGAAAACAGGAGGCTGATGGAAGAAGAGGGTCTAACCTTAGGGAGTGCATCCAGTTCTCACTGAGAATGCATTTGTTCTTCTGTCCCGCCTTGCCCTGGTATTTGGGGACACATAGGCTCTTGTCACAGTACCAAGTGGCTGGTGCTATGAGGCGCCCAGTCTCTCCCTTGACCTCTGTACTTTACCCTCTGCCTTCGGCTAGCATAGGATGTGTTTCCAGCCAATCTTCTCACCACCTCTGTTCACCTTGTCATGTACTGTGGAGAAGAAGTCTAACGAGGTTCTGGATTGACAGAGCAAAATATACTAGCAAAAAAGAGAATCAGGTTCATCAGGGCACATCCCCTGGAGATGGAGTAAGGTCAAAGTCAATGTGGCAGTATAATTTCTAAGATGGAATCAGGCTTGCTTTGCATTTTTATGTATAAAAAGAAAAACAGCATGGTCCAACCTTTTAAAGCTATTGAAAAATTTGGGTGGGGAGATAGCTCAGAGGCATAGGTGACTACCTGGCAAGGAGAAGGTCCTAAGTTTGATTCCTGGTAACAAAATAACTTCCTGGGCCTACATAATGAAGAGTGAAAGCTGAAAAAAAAAATGGAAGTGAGGATTCAAAAATTAATGCTAATAAATTCTAATACTTTGTTTATTGATCAATGTAGATGTTGGACCAGATACTGCTACCTGGTAGCCACTTGATGTGCTTGCTATCTACCACACTAAATGCTTACCTATGTAGCAAATTGGATGCTTAAAAAAGTTATCAATGTTCTGGGAGTGGTGGCACAGGCCAGTAATCCCAGATAGTCAGGAGGTTAAGGATGGAAGATATTAAATTCAAATAAAACCTGGGCAGTGTGGTGATCTACTGAGAAACTCATTCAAAGTAAAACATGTGAAAGGTTAGAACTGCAGCTCACTGCAAAGGCTCTGGGTTCAAGGCACAGTACTGTAAAACAAAACACAAAAATATTAAAAAAATTTAAAAAGGATTTTAAACTTTGATCTGAATCTTTGATCCCTATATTCTACTGGAAGGATTACAGAGAAAGAACAGTACACCAAGTTCAGAAAAATATAGTCACAAAAATATTCAATGAAGCATTGATTAAACAATGCAAAGGAAAGGTACATCCTAAGTTTTCATTAATATGAATGAATTAAATAACCACTTAATGAAACTTGTTTTGGATGCATTTAATCACTAAATGTTTTCTATAATGACCATCCTGTTAGTTAATTTAAAAATTTAAAATTAAGCATATAATAAAATCTAAAGGATGCTTATTAGTAGGCATAAACAAATTATAAAATTTGCTACATCGGAATATTTGTACGCACTAAGTTCAGTGTATAATCCTGCATGTTTTATTTTCCCTTTTTCTTCTAAATTTTGTGTTTTCTAAATTTTATGTTAGATGAACAATGCTAAAAGTAGAGCTTAAATCCTCAATTTTTTCAGATTTTGTCTTCCATTTTGGCTCCAGGGTTGGGATTGAAAGCATAAATTAAGATATATTAAAGAATGGGGCAGACAGAATTCTGCAGATATAAAGTTCCAGGAAGAAATTTAGTATACTCCAATTTGTAGTAAGAAAAATATCCTAAGTAGGGCATTCATTTTGCCAAATATCAATTAACCTTAGGGCCTTTTATAGATATATTAACACTTTTCTTGTCAAAGAAAAATGATGATCACTCTGTCTGTGTGTCTTCAAGCCCTTATTAAGTCTTCTATTGAAGTCTTCACAAAGCACAGCATTTGAGAGATTAATTCTGATACACAATTAAAGGAAACCTTAGAAAATGTCATTGATCACTTCTTTTATTCTTCAAGGAAGAAAAACTTAATTATAGCTATTGGAGATCTATCAATATAGTCTAAAATAGCAAGCAATCTGGCAGAATTTTTAATCTATTTTTTGAAATAGCCCAGTGACTTTCCAGCATTACAATAATGTCTGCTCAATCTCCTCCCTCCTGGCTTCCATATGGTGCCATGAAAAGTCAGGCTTCTTTGTGAATAAATGTCTGTTCCTATATTCACTACCCGAGTACCCCATTTAGAGCATAATGCCAATAAAGAAAATTGGGGTCTGGGGAAATAGCCCAGTAGAATAAGTGCACTTGCCTGGCAAGACCTGAGTTCAATTTCCGATCCTGCAAAAAAAAAAAAAAAAAAAAAAAAAAAAAAAAAAAAAAAAAAAAAAAAAAAAAAAAAAAAAAAAAAAAAATTCGTAATGTCAACATAGGATTATCATGTGCCAAATCATACTGTGCCTTTCTGAAGCACATATGCAACTGTAATTTGCAAAGTTTTGTTTTAGTTTATCCATGGATTCATGGAATTCCTCATTTATATATTCATGCACCTGCTCAGTAATATATACCGAGGTCTAGAGGAGCTATGGAGAACACTGGAAAACAATGTTTATAAACTTCCACGATCTGTTAACTATGAGAAGTGGAGTAGTGCATAAGGCATAACCCCTGCCCTTACAAGACTTAACTTTTTTATGAATATATACACATAATACATATAAAGTATTAGATGTCCATAACATACAAGTTATATGTAATAGTTGATATGTACATGTGTTGTATGATGCATCATAACACACCCACATGTGAATGGCACACGTTATGTGTGCTGGTTGTACACTTATATAAATTATGAGTAAGTATAAAGGTGCTTCTTTTATGCCACACAACATGCAGACTGTGTGCTCCAAGAATGAGTTTGGGATTTTCAGACACCTGAGTTCAGGCTCTGGTTCTGTTGAGTACAGGCTTTATGAATTCAGGCGAGTTATTTACCTGCCTGAATCTCAGTTACGTCTTATGCCAAAAAAGCAAATAACAACCTCTCCTAAACACTGGCCTTGGTGAGCCACAAATAAATATTGGCTATTATTGTTTTCTTACTAGAGGTCAATAATTGTAGTTTATAATACATACACTTGTGTGCACATGCATTGTACCATACAAAAATAGGCTAAGAAGATAGCACAGGGACTGCTATTTTCATAAAGTTGCCCTCTGTGTAAAACTGATATTTGAGCAGATACCTAATAAAATGAAAATAGCAAAGTATGAAACTAAGGAAGTGAATTTTTTGCAGGTAGAATAGAAAGTGCAAATAGATAGGATAGAAGAACGGCAGGAATTAGAGTAGCTGTGCTATTTATGTACACTGTTTGCTCCATTTTATTACCTACAAGGTGAGCTCATGTCCTGTGCTCGAGCTGGGTGCAAAGGGTTTCTAAGAGGCCAGAAAATTACAAGGGAACACTAGGAATCCGTGTGGAGATTCCTGAAAGTACCATGACTGTTAATCCCATTCTATGCAGCTATTCCCCTTTTGGATATTTTCCCAAAAGAACTGAAAACATCATACCATAGTGATATATGGGCACCCATGTTTATAGCAGCACAATTTGTCATTGCCAAATCTTGGAAGTAACCAAAGTGTCGATCACCTGAGGAATGGATGAAAAGGATGTGATATTTTTATACAATGGAGTATTACTCAGCTATGAAGAAAGACAAACTCAAAGCCTTCGTTGGTAAGCAGATGCAACTAAAGGCTATACTCATAACTGAAATAAACCAGACCCACTTGTGTAAATATTGTATCGTCTCCCTAAGTGTAAGAACGCAAAAAAAGAAATAAAATCTGAAAGGTATAGCAATATAGTGAAATGAAAAGAAACAGAACTTAAGGTTTAAACAATGAAGAGGGGAGACAGGAGAAAATATAGGGAAACAGGTAGGGGGAAAATACAAGTATATACACAAGAAAGCTGAGGTGATTGTGCTAAGAATTTCTATCAGGTCCTTGAAAAATAATTAATGTGTAGAATTTTCACCTTGACTAACTCTGTATGCTGATATCTTGGAACTAAGCATCTACATTAAGGACAGCAATGTGTAATATGAAAGCCATGCTTGAATACCTGTCATCTTGGTTTTCTAAATGTGTATCATTTCTAATGTCACATCAATTATTACTATTGTTCTCTTTAAAATAAATTTTTTAAAATGTGACAAAAGAAAAAAGAGAGAAGAACAAAAATTTATGATTTCTTGGAAGCACGTGGTGATATTCAATCATATGTCCCATCTTGCATAACTATATCTGATAATCTGAACAACAGATTTGATTATAAAAATAGATATTATATCAATCATTGTTAATCAGTTATTCTTATTTTGAAAATCTGTAACATATATGCTGTTATATACTACCCTGTTTCTGTCTTCGTTTCTGATTTTTGTTCTTGCTTTTGTTTTTACTCTTCAAAATAATCCAAAATTAAAATAAAAATACATATAACTATGTTTAAGTGTAGGACAGGGTTTAATATCTTGCACTGGTTTTTAAAAGCTTCCAAAATGAATGGATTTGATTTATGAAATAAATATGCTGACACAGGGTACCAATTAGCTAACAAGGAGACAAGAGTCTGGTATATGCATTTCAGAAATATGTAATTTTGTATCTATACTTGTTACATATAAGGTTAAACTATAACTTATTTGTTTTAAACAAAATTTAGCATATGTGTCAGTTGCTTTGACTCAAGTAAAGAATGTATATAAATAAATTTAATAAAATTTAGTTGACTAAGCCGGGCGTGGTGGCGCACGCCTGTAATCCCAGCACTTGGGAGGCTGAGGCAGGAGAATTGGTGCTAGTTCGAGATCAGCCGGGGCTACAAAAGTGAGCTCAAGGCCAGCCTGAACTGCACAGCGAGACCCTGTCTCAAAAAAGACAAAAAAAAAAAAAAAATTTAGTTGACTAGAAAAAAAAGAAAAATAACATTTTTCAGTTAAGTATATAAGTAGCTTGGAGGTTTTTTCTTAGTCTCTTATTTATTTGGTACAAGGTCTCACTGCACAGCTCAGACTCATAGTGATCTTCCTGTCTCCACCTCCATAGCACTGGGATTACAGGCATGTGCTACCAAGCCCAGTTTCTGTGTCTGACATGGCATGTGGTACTGGGGATCAAACCTGGGTCCTTGTGCTTGCTAGGCAGTAGATTAGATTGCTGAGCTATCACCTAATCCAAAGCTTGGGAATTTCTATTCTGTCCAAGTGGCAACCAAAAGCCTAATCAAATGGAACAATCAGTAGCTCTTAGCTTTCCCACATAAATGAAGTCTCAGGCAAAATGTGAAAATTGGAGAGTGCATGGACAGATATATGAGAGCTCATAAGAATACATGTTTAAGTTAAAAAAAAAATACCACAGAAAAAAGACACATTGTCCTTAATCCTCTTGAAAACACTGTTGCTTTGTTTCAAACACCCTTACTCTGTTGTACTTGGCATTTTCTGAAGCAGTAATGGAAGTCCTCTTTCCTAGGAGTTCTGTGTGTTGTGATCAAAACCACAGTGACTAGTACTGCCAAGTGCCACCTAGTGGAAAATCAGTCTGGCAATGACATTACAATGCATTCTATCACTCATTCACTGGACATTGTGAAATTTCTGAAAGTAAATGTTGTAAATTGATCTAAGATGCTGAGATAACTAGGAAAGCATAACTGTGGCCATTGACAAAAGAAAGTTCTAGAGCCACTTCAGACACAGGGCAACAATGAAGGAAACAGTGTTTGAAGTGAGGGAGAATATTTTGAGGGAGATTGGATGGTAATGTGTAATAATTTTTTGCAAGAAAATTCAGCATTTACCTCATAGATAACAACCATGACTTATTGGGAATAGAAGCATCTAAGTAGAAACCCTCTAGGGTACTGGTACCAGGAAAGAGAAAAATCTTAATGAATTGTTAGGGGCTCAGTTAGGACCAAGTCAAGGAAAGTTCAAGATAAACTCAGTTATGATGAGGCTCCAGTGCTTTTGTTAGCTTTGATTTTAGGAGGAAGTACTCAATGCGTATCAGAAAAAAAAAAAAAAATCCCATTCTCTGGAAGGTGAGCAGTACCTATCCTACTGGAGTTTGTCAACATCTGACTGACAAGGGAGCTCAGAAATGCCCAGCTTCAGCCTTCAGTGGGTTCCTTAATGGGAAAAAGCAAATGCCCACAGACTTCTCCCATAGATATCCAGAGTCAGCTTGAGGGTTGAAAAAAATTTGAAGATAGAAACACCTGAAGATCACTTACAAAAGAGGGACACAGGATCCCTAACAGGTAAGCATAATTATAAGACTGTAGAAAGTGTCCACATTCCTTATATCTCACCAGTATGCTCTATTTGCTGTAACATTAACTTTTGAAAGTGATGAAAAAATAAACAACAGGTGAGCATTATAAGAGATGTTAAAAGAAGTTCTAATGAGAGAAGAATGATATCGGTCAAAACTTAGATGCACATACACACACACACACACACACACACACACACACACACACACACAATCAGGGGATAAATGAAAGGATCATAGGATCAAATGACAATGGATGAACAGCATGCCCAGACTGCTGGGATACAATCAAAGCAGTTCCAAGGGGGAAAGACATAGCCAGCTGTAAGTGAACATGTTAAAAAATAGAGTGGCTGGCTGTAGAAATAGCTTAGTGGTCTAAACACCTGCCTAGTAAGCACAAGGACTAGGGTTCAGTTCCCCATGTAGCATGTCATGCTGTGCCCCAGAACCTCAGGCACACTGTGCCAGCCACTGAAACCAGGAGTGGTGGTGTACATCTGTAATCCCAGTGCTGGGAAGGGCAGAGACAGGAGGATCACTATGAGTCTAAGCTGCATAGCGAGACCCTGTACCAAATAAATAAATAAATAAATAAATAGTTTTTAAAAATGGAGTGATTGACCTGCATTGTTCTTGTTTTACTAGATCTTGAGATGCACCATTACATTATTTATAATAGTAGGAGGAAGGTAATAAGAGATCGAGAGAAAATTAATGAAACAGGTTAAAAAAGCAATAGCAAGGGAATGAATCAAGGAATTGATTCTTCAAAAAGATAAAAAATAATTGATGAAGCCTTATTCAAACTTAACCAAATTTGTTTTATTCAGTGAAATTAGGAATACAATGAAGTAAAAAATCTGCCGGGCGTGGTAGCGCACGCCTGTAATCCCAGCACTTGGGAGGCTGAGGCAGGAGGATCGGTGTGAGTTCGAGACCAGCCTGGGCTACAAAAGTGAGCTCAAGGACAGCCTGAACTGCATAGTGAGACCCTGTCTCAAAATAAATAAATAAATAAATAAATAAATAAATAAATAAATAAGTAAGTAAGTAAATAAATATAAAAATCAACACTGTAAAACTCCAGAAATTTACATGAAACTATTTGAAAACTTAGAGTTGAATAAATTACAGAACCCAAAAGGAATGGATAAATTCCTAGACATGTATAAATTTTCAAAGTTTAACCAAGATGATATAGTAACACAGAGAAAACCAATAACAAGCAGTGAAATGGAGCAGTAATAACTCCTACCAACTAATAAAATCCCACTGTGCAGTAGATTCAACACAGAATTTTACCATAACTTTAAGGTGGATATAATTCCAGTACTTCTTAAATGGTTCCATAAAACTGAAAACATAGAAATAGCACCAAACTCATTCTTAGACAATGACACTGCCCTTTGGAGTTCTATTGAGTCTGGCTGTGTCCCCTTGCTTCAAAGACTACTGGGGGGACTCCACAGCACTAGGCCTGCACTCTCAGCCTTCCTGCTGGAGCTGCTCTGAGCCTGGCTGACTCTCCCCAAGCAGAAGACCACCAGGGAGACGTGACTATCACAGTGAGCTTCAGGAGCATAGTGGAGCACTATCCTGTGCCAAACTGTCATGGACAGAACCTCATACAACTTTGGCCTGCACTCATTATCATCAGATCCTTCTTGGAATGCAGCTTGCCAAGGGACAGCCAGGTAGCTCAGTGGACTAAAGTGCCTGCTTAGGCAGAGCTCAGTGGTTGGGTGGGATTCAATCCCCAGTGTGCTGTGCTGGCCATGCCCATGGGGCACACTAAGATAGTAGTTGAGACTGGGCATGAATGTGTGCACCTGTAATCCTAGCACTTGGGAGGCTGAAGGCAGGAGGATCACCATGAGTCTGATCTACATTATGAGACCTTATAAACCTGTACTAAATTAGAAAGAAAACAGAAAAGAAAACCAGCTTGCTCTTTCTCCTCAATGAGACAGAAACTACATTGAATCCCACACAGCAGGAGCTTTGGTGTGCCTAAACTGCCTTCCCACTGAGGGCCTTGTGACCTGCATGCCACCCCTCCGTCATCACTGCGGAAAAAAAAAAAAATACTGCAAAAGGAATGACCAGAAGGCAATTGAGACCTCTAGTCTATCCTAATGAAGTCCAAGAGACAAGATCACAGAAGAACTTGAAAGTTACACACCTGAAATCTCTGAGATGATAGCATCTGTAGTAAAGAAACAACTCCATCAGGCTATGGAAGACATCAGATAAGAAGTAATTTTTTAGGTAAAAAAGAAAATGACAACAATCATGAAAGAATTTATTAATATATCTAAGGAAGATACAGATGAAAAATAGAAAGGAATAGAAAAATGATGCAAACACTGAATTAACAATACAAGAAAGAATTAGAATGCATGAAACAGATTCAAACAGATATCTAGGACATAAAGAAGGCCTGGGAGATAGCTCCATGGTACATGTGCCTGCCTGGCTAGTGCAAGGCCATGAGTTTGAACCTCGGTTCCACAAAAAAAAATCATTAGGACATGAAGAATTCCACTGAAAGATGGCAAAATTGCTTGAATGAAATAGAAGGGAGAATTTCAGTGAAGATAGCATCACAGCTAGTGAATACGAAAGGACATATTTCTTAAAAATAATGAGAAACCAGGAAATAACAAAACAAGAGCTGCAATATGATACAAAGAAAATAATGTAGGACTAATAGGTATCAACGAAACAGCTTGAAATAACACAAAAAACATAAAAAGATAGAGTTTGCAGAAATAGTAGTAGAAAATTTCCTAAGCATGGGAAAAGAATCTGATGTACAGATAGGTGAAGCATGTAGAACACCACATATCCATAAACAAGATATATTATCACCCAAACACATAATAATCAAAATTCCAGAAATTGAGCAAAAAGAGCAGACTGTTAAAAGCTGTTAGAGAAAAGCAAAGATAACCTATAGTGGAAATCCCATCAAAATCACGGAAGATTTCTCAATATAGGTCAGATCAAGATGAGCTTAGAGTGAGATATTTAAAGTCCTAAAAGAATAAAAAATTTCAACCCAGATTGATATATCCTGGGAAAATATCTATCAAATTTAATAGACAGATTGGATAGTTCTTTTTTTTTTTTTTTTTTTTTGTCTTTTGAAGTGAGTGTCTTTCTGTGCAGTTCAGGATGGCCTTGAGCTCACTTTTGTAGACCAGGTTGATCTCGAATTCACATTGATCCTCATACCTCAGCCTCCCAAGTACTGGAATTACAGGTTGAGCCATCATGTCCAGCTACATTAGATACTTCTTTGACAAAGAACAACTGCAGAAATTCATGACAACCAAATTGACCCTACAAAGAGTATTGACAGATACTTTTAGAAAGAGACAAAGATAATCACAATCACAACTTCAGCAACAACAGAAGAGAACTTCCAAGCAAGTAATTAATCAAAGGGGGAAAGAGAATCCTACAGTAGGAAAACAACATGATAAAGATAAGCTGATACATGTTGCTTATACGTATCAACACAAATTGCTTCAATTCACCAATCAAAAGAAGCAGGCTGACAGAGTGGATGAAGAAACAAAATCCGACAAAATACTACATGCAAGAAAAACATTTGACTGAAAAGAAACTAATAGAATAAGTGCCAAAGGCTAGAAAATAATACTTCACGTGAGAGGAACCCAGAAAAAAATCAGGTGTATGTTATACTATTTTTGGTCCGGTGCCGAAAGAAACGACAAGACCCAATGAATGTAGTAGCTTCAGAGGACTCATCAATATTTCCTCAGGGAGCCCAGAGCCTCAGAAGGTTCTTCTTTTTATTTAGCATTAAAAAAAATGGCTAAAGAGTATATGTCTCACTACTTTAATAGATACACCATATCCTAGACAGTAGCTCACGCTAATACTAACAGACACGTAGCTCATGAAAATGCTAATAATACTTTAAGCAGAGGAAGAGGCAACCATTGGTGTCATATAGCAGATAAATAAAGAACAGGGAATCCATGGGAAGAGCCATCATCCACAACCTTGAGTCTCAGCTTTCCGAGAATCTCAGGCAACAGAAGGCAGGCCTTCCTGGGTTCTGTCTATAATTCATCACTTCTAGGGACACCAACTGGTCTTCAATCTTATCTCTATATCACTACTACTACAGGGGTAGATATTCTGGTTTCTGACAATGTCAACTTCAAACCAAGTACCATTAAAAGAGACAAAGAAGGTCTCTACTTACTTTTTAGGGGAAAGCTACAAAAGGAAGAGCTAACAATTATATATATATATATATATATATATATATATATATATATATATATATATCCAATTATAAGCACGAACTATATAAGATAAATTTTAATAGGCAAAAAATCTGAGGAGCAATAAATAATTTTATTGGGGGAATTTAGCACCCCATTGATATCAACAGATAGATCAACCATACAAAATGTGAGCAAAGAAATAACAGAACTAAATCAAACTTATGAATAAATGGATTTAGTAGACCTTTACAGAGTATTCCACCAAACAGCATCAGAACTAACATTTTTCTCAGTTGTACATGGGATGCTCTCCAAAATATATCAAATGCTAGCACATAAAACATGCTTAAATAAATTCAGATGAATCAAATATATCAATGTATATTATCTGACCATCGTGCATTGACAAAATTATTGACAAAAGAAACAGCAAAAATTCTATAAATATATAGAAACTACATAATACCATCTTGAACAATCAATGAGTCACATGTGAAATTAAAGAAGAAATTAAACAATATTTAGATCTAGTGAAAATGCAGATACAACTTACTGGAATCAGTGTGATGCAAAAAATCTGTCTTAAGAGGGAAATTCATAGCAATAAATTCTCTCATCAGAAAAAAAAAAAAAACAGAATAAGCTCAAATAAATAATGTTATCCTGTACCTTAAACGCCTAGTAAAGGAAGAGCAAGTCAAGTCCGAAGTCCAAAGAAGGCACGGAATTATAAAGATGAGAGCAGAAACAAATGAAATAGAGATGAAGAAAATAATGCAAACAACTAATTAGTCAAATTGGTTCTTTGAGAGAATAAATACAATTGATAAGCCCCTAGAAAACCTGACTAAAAAATGAAAAAGAAAAATCAAACTCATGCAGTGAGGAATGAAAAGGGTGAAATCACTATAGACCCTATAGAAATTAGAAATTTGAAGATTATCAGTCCTTATCTCAAAGATCATTACTTTCACAGAATAGGAAGTGCAGAAGAAATGGACAGACTCCTATATACATATGAATTATCAAGCTGAATCAAGAAGATATCAAAATCCTGAATAACCCAGTGTCAATAAAGTTGAAAATGAAACCAAACTCCCGCCAATAAAGAAAAGCCCAGATCCTGAGGTGTTCATACCTGAACCGTACAAGAAATTTAGGAAGCACCTAATGCCAAATTTTCTCAAACTCTTCAATAGAATTGAAAGAGAAACAGTTCTCCTAAACTCATTCAAGAAGGCAAGTATTGCTCTGATACCAAATCCAGAGAAGGACCCAACCAAAAAAGAGAACTACAGGCCAATCCCCCTAATGAACGTAGATACAAAAATCCTCAGTAAAATACTGGTAAACAGAACGCAGCAAATCATCAAGAAGGTTATACATCATGACCAAGTGGGATTCATTTCAGGAATGCTGGGATATTTTAATACATGCAAAACCATAAATGTAATATGCCACACCAACAGAACCAAGGACAAAACACCATGATCATCTCAGTAGAAGCTGAAAAAAACTTTCAACAAAGTCCAAAAATCATTCATGATAAAAATAATACTACAGAAAATGGGAATGTGTGGTTTTTACCTCAACCTGATAAAAGTTATCTATAGTAAAACAAAAGCCAACATTATGCTTAATGGACAAAAATTGAAAGCCTTCAAATTAAAATCAGGAGCAAGACAAGAATGTCCACTGCCACCACTCATGTTCAATATAATTCTCGAAATTTTAGCTAGAGGAATTAGATAAGAGAAATAAAAGGAATTAAGATTGGAAAGGAAGAAGTGAAACTATTATTTTTTTGCAAATGTCATGACACTCTACATAGAAGTCTCCCGAAGCTTAACTAATAAACTTATAGATTTAATAATCAAATTAAGTAGCATAGCAAGATACAAAGTCAACACTGAAAAATCAATAGCATTTCTATACCCAAACAACAAATTCACCAAAGAAGAAATTATGGAAACCATGCCTTTCATAATAATATCCTTCAAAAATCAAATGCTTAGGAATCAGTCTCACAAAGGAAGTAATGACTTATGCAGTGAAAATTATATTACTCTGAAGCAAGAGATTGAAGAGGATTTCAAATAAATGGAAAGTCATTCCTTGCTCATGGATAGGAAGAACCAACATTGTGAAAATGGCCATACTGACACAATTTTTATACAGATTCAGTGTAATCCAAAATAACATATCATTAGTATACCCTGCAGCATTTAAAAAAAAAATCCTAAAATTCAACTGGAGCCAGAAGATGCATAGAATAAAAAAAGTAATCCTGGGTAACAAAGAAAAGGCAGGAGGCATCACAATATCTGACTTGAAATTATACTATAAAAGCTACTATGATAAAATCAGCATGGTTCTGGCAGTAAAACAAAACAACAACAACAACAAAAAAAAAAAAACCCGACTTGAGGGTAAATGGAACAGATAAGAAGATGTTGACACAACTACAAGCACGCTCTGCCACCTTATCTTTGACGAAGGGGCCAAAAATGTTCAATGGAAGAAAGATAGCCTCTTTCATAAATGGATCTGGAAATAATGGCGTTCACCATGACAAAGACTTAAAGTAGACCCATGGTTATCACCATGCACAAAACCGCAGTAAATGTACGTCATATATTTAAATATTAAAATTGAAAACCTAAGTCTTCTAGAAGAGAAAATGGGTAGAAACCATAAGGACATAGAGGTAGGTAAAGAGATCCTGAACAAAAGTCAATCTGCATGGGTAATACTTCAAAGAATCAAAAAGTGAGATGTCATCTTTTTGAAAAGTTTCTACATGTCAAAAGAATTCACCAACAGAGTAAAAAGAAAACTCACAAAGTAGGAAACAGTTATAGGAGACTGTTCTTCAGACAAAGGAACATTCTAATGTATAATTATAAGGAACATTATAATCTAGAACATTATAAAGAATTTTTAAAAATCAGAAAATTCTCTATGATCTCTTTTTTCAGAATACTGTAGTTTTCATTAAAAATGTAATGTACTTCTTTAGTTAGGTTAATTCCCAAGTATTTGATTTTCTTCAGTGCAATTGTAAAAGGTACTATTTCTCTAAATTTTCTCTCAGTGTGTTTGTTATCTGTGTAGAGGAATGCTATTGACTTTTGTGTGTTGACTTTGTATCCTGCTACACTACTGAATTTGTATATTAATTCTAGTAGCTTCTTGGTGGAATTTTTTGGATCTTCAAAATAGATTATCATGTCATCTACAAATAATGATAATTTAACTTCTTCTTTACCTATTCTTATACCTTTTATTTTTCTCTCTTATTTAAAGGCTGCAGCTAATGATTCCAGAATGATATTAAATAGGAGTGGTGACAGAGGACATCCTTGCCTTGTACCAAATCTGACAGTAAAGGACTTCAGTTTTTCCCCATTTAGAATTATGTTAGCTGTTGGATTGTCATAAATGGATTTTATCAGACTGAGGTAGAGGCCCTCTATTCCAGTTTTCTGTAGGACTCTGAGCATGAATGAGTGTTGGACTTTGTCAAAAGCCTTTTCTGCATCAATTGAGATGATCATGTGATTTTTGGCTTTGACTCTATTGATATAGTGTATTACATTTATAGATGTGCACATATTAAACCATCCTTGCATCCCTGGGATGAATCCTTCCTGGTAATGGTGCATAATCTTCTTGATGATTTGCTATATTCTACTTGCAAAGATTTTTATTGAGGATTTTTGCATCTATGTTCATGACATAAATTGGCCTGTAATTCTCTTTTCTAGCTGCATCTTTCTCTGGTTTTCATGTCAGTGTAATAGTTGCCTCTAGGGATGATTTCGGGAGAATTGTTTCCCTTTCAATTTCTTTGAAGAGTTTGAGTAGTATTGGGATTATGTCTTCTGTAAATTTCTCATAGAATTCAGTGGTGAATCCATCAGGTCCTGGACTTTTCTTTGTCAGCAAACTTTTTATTACATTTTGTATTTCATTGACTGTTATAGGGTTATTGAGAGTTCTTATATCTTCTTGATTTATTTTTGGTAATTTGTACCTTTCTAGGAACCTGTCCATTTCATCTGTGTATTCAATTCTGTGACAGTAAAGATTTTCAAAGTAGCTCAGGCTTTCACAGAGAGCAAATTGGTCAAGCAATGGCCATGACTCATCCAGATGGCTGGCACTGACAACAGTTCTACCAAGCACTGTACATGATTTCAAAGTAAATCCTGAGGGGATCATACTGACCCTGGGAGATACAAAAGGTCAATGTTTTGTTATACAGGTCTTGCTTTAACTTGCCTTTAACCACCCAGCAGAAAAGCTTAACCAAGAGGCATAAAACGTAAAGCTAGATTAGTATCCTGAGGTGCAAAAAGCTTAAATCAACAGCTTCTGACATTACCAGTTTTGCCAATAACGCACTGTGATTATCAAACATTGGATTATGTATATAACTTCTTTCTCTTAGTTCAATTAGAACAAATTTTTTGTACCAATGATGATTAGAAAAATTATCATGTCTACACCCTGTGCTCTGTATAATTACTGAGGACAAGAATATACATTATATCAGATATGGGAAATGTACTACTAATGGGTTTTGAAACTGTCACATTGTTGTTTCTTATTAAATGCAATAAAATAATTGATCAAAGAATACAGAAGTTTAGTTATGCAGGGTAAGTAAGTTCTAGAGATTTTAGTACTATTTGGTAACTTCAGTTGGTAATACTATGTCTAATATTTGAAATGTGCTAAAAGAGATATTAAATATCACAGCATAAAAAGGTAAGCATGTGAAAAAATAAAAATAAATAAAAATAAAATAAATCACGCCCCAAAATTCAAAGATCCTGTCCAAAAATGGACATGTGAGATGAACATACACTTCACAAATGAAGAGATACACATGGGAAATAAATATATGAAAAACTGTTCAACACCTTTGGTCATTCAAGTGGTACAAATTAAAACAATGCTGACATACCCTTTTATGCTAGAAAGAATGGCTACCATCAATAAGTTAACCAATAACAAATGCTGTAGAGGGTTTTCAGGGGAAAGGAACCTTTCTCCATTGTTGGTGGGAGTGTAGACTGGTACAACCATTATGGAAATTAGTATGGAGTTTCCTCAAAAAGCTAGGATTGGAGGTCCTATTCAAGCCAGCTAGTCTCCTCATAGGTGGTTTTCCAAAAGAGTTGAAGTCATCATCCCACAGTGATATATGTGTACCCATATATGTGTTTATAGCAGCAAACTTTGTCATGGCTAAATCTTGGAAACAACCCAAATGCCCATAAACTAAGGAGTGGATAAAAATTATGTGGACTTTTTATATGATGAAATAGTACTCAGCCATAGACAAAGATAAACTTGAGACTTTTATAGGTAAATGAATGTAACTAGAGACCATAATCAGAAGCGAAATAAATCACTTTCTCATGTGTAAACATCATATTATCTTCCAGGTGTGAGAAAACGGAAGAGTGAATAAATTCTAAAACATGCTATAGATATAGTGAAATGGGAAGAAATTGTTTAGAAGAAAAAAAAAGGAGCAAGGATGGGAGAAACAAGATAAGACAGGAAGGAAAAGGGAAAAATTGAAATCAGAGGTATTTTTAATGTCTCTTAGTTCATTACAAGGGGTCTTACTACACAGTTCAGACTTCATGGTGATCCTCCTGTTTTCAGCCTCCCCAGCACTGAGATTACTGGCATGCGCCATCATGCCTGGACTCGGTTCCCAGCTCATTATGCTTCACAGTGGGGCTGACATAGCATGCAGGATCCAACCCTGGCACCTGAACTTGCCAAAGCAGGTGCTTAGTCTGTTGAGCCATCTTGCTGGCCTTCGTGCTTATGTTGACTGGAGAAATTTTATGCCCATATCTTGTACCCTCAGCAACTACTTTAAGGATAGCAACATGTGATGTATTACTTATTGTTATTCTCCTATTACTATATATATATTTTTTCCTATTACTACATTATGACATTTTATTTTATGTTTTTTTCTTTCTTTTAATTTTTTTATTTATTATTTTTTCTTGTTTCAGATCTTTTTTTCTTTATTTATTTATTTTTATGGCCAGCTCAGCCTGCCCTGAGGGCAGGGCTGGCGCAGCATGTGGTGCCGGGGATCGAACCAGTCCCTGAAGCCGCCTAAGCTTTCCTAAGCAGGCGCTTTAGACCACTGAGCCATACTGCCGGGCCTATGTTTTTTTCATAAAGTAAAAAAATGAAAAAAAAAATTAACTCAAAGTGTATTGCAAACCTAATCATAAAATGTACAAGAGATTAAATGATAACACAGGAGAAAGTTGAGATGTCCTTGTATGGAGATGATAGGAAAAGATGATCGATGAAAGAGCTAAGAAGTTGTACTGCACCAAACTGAAAAAAAAAAAAAAATATATATATATATATATATATATATATATATATATATATATATATATTTAATAAAAGACAAGGTCTAGAGAATGAAAACCCAGGCTACAGGTTGGAAGAAAATATTGTGTAAGACACAACTGGGAAAGGACTATCATTCAAAATACACGAAGTCCTCTTAAAATTAAAGAAAATGTACAACTTACTTGAAAATGAGAAAAAGATCTTAACTTACATCTCACCAAATAACATATCAAGATGGTAAGTATATGAATGATTATTCAACATTACATGGCATTAGAGAATTTCAGATTGAAACAAGATACAACTGTATATTAGAGTGGACCAAATCTAGATTATAGGCAATATTAAATGTTGATGATGCGGTGGAGGAACAGGCCCGCTCCTGATGAGAGTAAACATGAAAAATGGTGCAGAGAGTGTGATAACTTCCTATAAAACTACGCATACACTTCTCATGTATGTACATTTCACTCCTTTGTACTAACTCAAATAAATTGAAATATCATACTCATTTCAAACAGATGCTTATGGAAGCTATAACCACAATCTACAAAATTTAGAGGTATTTAGAATATGCTTGCATTGGTGAATGGATACATGAACCAAGATAAATCCAGGCAATGAAATGTCTAGTGCTAAAGGGAAATGACCAATAAAGCCAGAAAAAAAAAAAAAAAAAATGGAGAACTCCTGAATGCATATGACTAAGTGTAAGAAGCCAGTTGTAAAAAGTTATATGTTGCATTAATCTGATGATGTGATATGCCATAAAATGCAATCTTATAGACACAATAAAAGGTTAAATGTTGGACAGAAGAAGGCATAAATAGTCAAAATGTAAAATATTTTTAAAACAGTGAAAATATGTGTATTATATCTAATAGTGGACACGCATCATTACACATTTGTCAAAACCCAGGATAAACTATAGTTTGGAAGATAATGTATGATTTTAGGTTTGCAGATTACAACAACATTAGGAGAAATGTTGATAAAATTACAGGCTTTGTGTGTAGAACTAAAAAACTTATGGGAATACCCATTTTTCATTGTAAGCCTAAAACTATTCAAGAAAAAAAAATAGTATTTAACTGAAAAAGAACAACATTGGTTTCCCATACTAACTGTGCATTGATAATACTGGTGCTTGCTGTGAACCAAGCCCAGCTATCTATTTTGCCTATAAGCAAGAAGATTTAGAGGCATGGTCACTTGTTTATGGTCATGAAGCTAGCAATTAACAGAGCTAGAGTTTAAACTCAAGTGTACATGACTCCCACAAGCATTGGAGTGTGATCCAGGGGAAGCACGCTGTGACAAGTTCACTTTTCCTTCTTGATGACCTGTCTTAAAGCAATAAATTGATTGTCATAGGCAGAACAGCACCCTTTGCACCCAAGGCCATGCAACAACAGCAATAGCGACCAGTGGTCTCACAAGGCACAAATAGGAATAGCAACGTATCCACTCCTTGAGACAATGACAATGACCATGGAAACAGTGGGTGTGAGCACAGAGTAAGGCAGAATGCAGAGTGCAGAGTGGTGGCAAAAGGGGGAGGGAATGTGACCTAGTTACTTTTCTTAGAGATGGGAAAAAATGACCAACAACTATAAGTTGAAGGAGGAAAGGTTTATTTTAGCTCATGGCCTATAGAGGTTCAGTCCATAGCTGGCTAGCTTCTAGGGTGGTGTGGCAGAGAGGAATCATGAAGGGAAAACAACCTATGGCAGAACAGGCAGGAGGCAGGCAACAGCAAGCCATGAGCTTTCTGGACTCTTCTCCTATTTATGCAGGCTAAAAGCCTGTGGTTGGAGTCACTTAAACCCAGTGCAACCCTTCTCATTAGCCATACTTAGAGCTATGCTAAGCCACTCAGTGGACTAATTTAGTGATCACACATCTTTAATACATTTTGAAAAAAAACTAGATCCAACCACCTCTGAAAATCTCCATCCATGAATGCATGAGGCTTTGGAGGGACATCTACATACAGACCGCAACAAGTGTCCACTAAGTGATAGGCCATCTAGGTAGAGGGATGGAGACAATGGGAAGTCAATTATTCTTGATGTTGGACTCAACTTCCCCCAATGACAGTGCTTCAACTTTTTATGGCTTAAGAGGTCAGAGCTGGCTGCAGTGAGGTTTGTTTTGCCCTTGAGACTCACTTGTTCAAGAAACTATATTACAGAGATATCTCTGTTGACCAGGATAGAGGCTGTTACCATTGAGTGGGCCAAAAATAGTCCAGGTTGTTTGGTATGTGATAAAAAAATTTCCAGATGTACACTCTGTAGTAAGTAGTAGGTAGCTACACTGAAGATCATCCAGAAGCTAGCTAACAGCAGGAAAAGGTAAAAGAGAAAAACAGGCAAAAAAGAAAAAGAAAGGCAGAAGCAGAAGGAGAAAGAGGAGGAGAAGGAGAAGCTGCAGAAGCAGAAGCAGAAGAAGCAGAAGAAGAAGAAGAAGAAGAAGAAGAAGAAGAAGAAGAAGAAGAAGAAGAAGAAGAAGAAGAAGAAGAA
>PVJA010017203.1:0-41948 GCA_004027025.1 Myocastor coypus | reverse complement strand
TTTTTTTTTTTTTTTTTTTTTTTTTTTTTTTTTTTTTTTTTTTTTTGAGGCAGGGTCTCCCTATGCAGTTCAGGCTAGCCTTGAGCTCACTTTTGTAGCTCAGGCTGGTCTCGAACTCGCACCGATCCTCCTGCCTCAGCCTCACTTTCTTAAAATGGCTTAAACTAGAACAGACTGTCCACTTAAGACAGTAGGAACAGAGTTTTATTTTCAGGAATTCACAGAAAAGAGTTGTTCGACGTTCATGGAATCAATCAAATACCCTGATTGTTACCTGGCCCCATATCATGCCGCTTCTCATGTGTTCTCCTCACTGTACTCTTTTTATTTTTGGATCATAACAACCTGAGCCGTTTTAGTCATGAGTGGCCTCTTTTCCTGTCCACCGTTCACCCTTCCTTCCATGTTGCTGGCTCTTCAGCGTGTCTTCCTGGGAAGCCCTGCTGGCTCAGCCTGGCCCAGCCTCTCCTTTCACATCACCGCAGCCTTCACTTCCTGCTGTAATATCACAGGAGTTTCCTCGTTTGTCTTCTATTTCCTCTGTCTCTGTGCCAGTGTATTTGCACTCTCCTGCGAGAATAATTGTACTAACAACTCTTTCATAAGATTTTAGTAAAAAAAAAAAAAACAAATGACTTCCAAATCAATCCTGTCCTAACTAGATGTATCTCCTCCTGTCAAGCTATCCTTTCGTGTATTTTATATGGATATGCAGTTAATCCTTCTAAGAATGCCTCCTCATCTCAGTGACTATCCACTTGTTTTCCTTAGCTTTCTTTTCTGCACTGCGTATTTTGTCTTAAGAACCCCGCTGATGTTGTTTACCTTCCTGAAGTTGTTATTTCATATATACATTGCACGGGTGTGTTTCACTTAGGCATGTGGCCGTCCATTTCAGGCAGCATAACTTCAATTTGATGTCTTTCAATTTGATGCCTATGGTTTTCTTTTTCATTAGTACATGGTTGCAGCTATACTGTTGACTTCCATATCTTAAATTTTTTTTCAGATATTCTGAAAATATTTAACTTCAACCCAATATCTTGCCTCATTTTGAAAAATGTAATTTTGCTTAATCATGTTATTTATCTGAAGTTTCCTTCAGATAACCTAGATTATGACACAAATTAAATGGAAATGAAATAATTTTTGCCTAATTTATTTTTATTTTTATTTATTTATTTATTTATTTATTTATTTATGGCTGCCTCAGCCTGCCCTGGGAGTGGGGCTAGCACAGCATATCGTGGTGGGGATCTAACAGCGGTCCCTGCTGTCACCTAGGCTTTCCCACGCAGGTGCTTTAGACCACTGAACCATCCTGCCGGCCCATTTTTGCCTAAGTGTGGAAAAATTATTAGTACTGCTAATCACTGCTATTGATGGTAACAGGGAGTCTAAATTCTATGAAATCTCATTGAAAAATATAGAAATTATTTAATTGTTTAGAAAAGGCTACTGTAAAAGATATGTTGCTGGTAATGTTCCTCAAAACACTCTCATATGCAACACATTTTTTTATCTCAGAATTCTTGCTACTTTCTTAAGCAGTTCTGGAATCTTCCTTCAGAATGTCCTAAACTGGCTGAAAATGCTTACTTTTTGTGGTCGTTTTAACTTTGGGAAGCACCAGATTCCCGTGGTGCCAGACCCTGTGAGGGAGACGGATGAAGACATGCTATCATATATTTAGGAAGCCTGCCTTTCCACTCAAGTGTATCCTCTTGTCTATTTCGTCATATTTCTTGAAGATACTCACTGTCAGCACATGCAGAACTTCTTCAGAAATTGGTGAGAAGGAAAGAAATGTGTGTAAAGTGTGTAGAAGTTTCAAAGAAGCTTAATGGCATGTCCATCGTGGTCGTACATGTTTTCACAATTTAAGCATTTACCTAATATTTTGATTCCTCCCATACACAAGACTTTATCCGATGGAATAGCTTATTCATAAGATAGTTCTATGAACGTGAATATGGTGGGTTCTAAGTCAGATGCAATTGAATGTGGTGAATATTTAATATTCCAATATGACTATCCACAGATAGGTACCAGGCAGGGACTTTTGTTGTGTCAACTGTCCCCTACACTTGGACACTGTTGCTTATTCCAGATCCTGACTTCATCTTGCTGTTTGTTACATGCTGCAGAGGCCAGATAGGCTGGTCATAGTCTCTGGTTTATGTGAGCCAGTCAGACTTCTTCATCACCAGTACCGGAAGTCTCTCATAACACATATCCGTCTTCCTTACTAGAGCAAAAGGAGATGAACTGCACTAGAGACTAGCCTGAGGAAGTACAGACAAGAGAAAGGAGATTGGTGATGCAACCAGCAAAGTGGTGTTCTAGGGCTCATGTAGGATAAGCAAGCAGGAGGTACAGAGGCAGAACAACTACTGGGGATTGGTTCACAGAGTGTGTATCATAGTGACGAGCTATGCATGAGAGTGACCAGCCATCTCTACAACACAGAGCAACTAGAACCAGAGCAGGAACATTCCGTGGGCATCTAAGAAACTGAAGCATCCTGTCTGAGGGTTGGGGACGGGGGTTCAGCTACACTAGAACTACTAGTCAGTTGCCTTGGAGCTGTTACTATTAACTTCTTGCTATTAATTTCTTCCCTACCAATCCTATTATCATGTATATGTATATAATATTGGGTTTTACTTTTATGTATTGCCATTCCCAGCATCAGTGTTATCTCAAACATGACAAAAATCATTTCCAAGTCTCCACTGTATTTTCAGTGCTTACAACAAAGATTACATACAATAACTTTTCAAACCCTATGAAGTCGGAATTGGCTGAAAATTTTTCATAAGTCACTCTCATTTCTTCTGTATAAAAAGGGACCCCATTATTTCAATTCTGACATTGTGTTTAAAGAGTTTCTGTAGCAAGCAGCTTTGGAAAATAAGGATTCCTTTTTTTTTTTTTTTTTCCTGAAGGCAAAGTTTCTAGCATTGCAATGAGAGACAGCATCTTTCCTTGGAACATTAAGTAGGCATGCTTCCTGCTCACTTGAAAGCCTCATGGGTTTCTAAATTTTGAGCTACTCCCATTATGTGGTCCACTGCGAATATAGAGGTATTTCCTGGGCCTTTGCTCATCTCTGTGAGGCAGTGCACACCTAAAGATGTGTCATAGAAAATATTAATGGTGTCTGGTACTGTTGCTCTGATTTGCAGGGTTTTTGTCTCATCCAGGAGGAGGAGGAGGAGGAGGAGGAGGAGGAGGAGGAGGAGGAGGAGGAGGAGGAGGAGTTGTTGTTCTTCTCCTTTTCCTTCTCCTCCTCCTTCCTCTCCCCCTTCCCCTTCCTCTTCCTCTTGTTCCTTTTCCTTCTCCTCCTCCCCCTACTCTTCCTTCTTGTCTTTTGTTTTTCTCTTTATAGTATCCAGGAGACTGGTAATTTATAGATTTAAAAGTAGGGCAAAGTCTCAGACCTCTCAATAGTTGTCAGTAATAGTAGTAATGAAGATGGAGTCGTGCTGTAGCTGTGGCTTGTGGAAAAGAGATTAGGGGTCTTGCCAGGAAATTTACAGGATTTGAGAAAAAGAAAAAAACACATGATTTGATAGAAAAACAGTGGCAGTATTATATCACCAGCTGGTAGAAGAAGGATTTGCTATTTCTAAAGGGAAGACAGACTTTATAGACCCATTTAAGGACACTAGGGTATTTCAGAGCATGGGAAATGTCAGATGTTGATGGCTTGCTTTGCTATTGATGTCCACATTACAGTTCCACCTAGTTCCTTGTACCTAAATCCAACTGATCTGCCTTGGGCCCAGCTCACAGTTCTTAGTTTATTTTGAGAAATAAGCTACATTTTACAGGTGAGTGATTTGAGTCAACTCAGTGAACTGCTTTTGTGAATTTTACAATAGGTGGATTTCATGACAAAATTCATCTTAGGATTTTTTTTGGGGGGGGGATGGGGACCGGGTTTCAAACTCACAGCCTTGCACTTGCCAGGCAGGTGCTTGTGCCATGGAGCTATTCTCCCCAGCCCTTTCTCTTAGGAATTTATGTGTGAGCTGATGGTCCCTGCCTATAGGATGGCAGACATACAAATGGGCAATGTTCTTGGGTACGTTGAGGGGTGGTCATGAACTCTGTTCCTTACAGAAACATTCAGATTCCTTTTGAACAGCTTCGTGTTAAGGATCATTCACTCATGAGTTGAACAGTGCTGAACATGACTGAAATTCCACCACTCACGTTGCCATCCAGCCTCCGGCACCCATGACTTTCTGAGATGAAGAAGGCCGCGTGGCATTCATTTCCGCCCACACTTTACAGCCTCTGCTGTGTGTCATTTCTTAAAACTTTCACTGCTGTTTTATTGCCACTGATCCAATTTTAGGTTCCAGGGTAGCTGGTGAAATTTAGCCAGTTCTGCGATTGTATACCTGTGGTCCTTGGTGATAAACTGCTGTACTTGTGGATTTTGGAATCAGGGTTATATGCAGTTTGCCGATAACACATCTATTACGAGAAAACCTGTTCAGCAGTGGCCCAGTCACCAAGATACGCAATAGACTTTCACAGTTTCCCACTGCCCTCAGACTTCTATTATTGAGTAATAGAAAATCTTTTTTAAAAACCAACTCAAGGGCTGAGGAGATAGCTCGATAGAATAAGTGCCTCCCTGGCAAGCACAAAATCCTCAGTTCAATCCCCAGTACCACACAAAATCCTCAGTTCAATCCCCAGTACCACACAAAAGAAAAAAAAAAAAAAAACTCAAAGATATTATAATTCCACCTTCCTCAACTCCTGCTTATCTACACTTCTACTTATTCGTCACTCAGTGTGGTTTTTCTCAGCAAGTACCTATCTCAGGTTTTTTTCCTTGATAATGTTCTGGACCAAAAGGAACATATCTAAGTTACTTTTTACTCATTGCTAAGACAAAATTTGTGACACTCAAAATTAAGGAAAGAAAGGTTTATTTAGCTCATAGTTGTGGAGGTTTCAGTCTATACTTGGCTGGCTCCAAAGCTGAGTGGCACATGGCAGAGGGCAGCAGTTCATGACAGTAGTGAACAGCGAAGGGCAGAGGAAAGAGCCACAGCTGTAGCTTGTAGCCTTCCTCTCTGTTGCCATTTTGTATTATAACCAAGCTACCATGTGCCTTGGGGTGTAGAGCCCACACATTGTCTATGCTCTCCTCTTGCACAAACTAAGAAGCCTGGATCTCTGCTGAGTCAATTAAACTTTTAAATTTCTCAAGTTGACACAATGTATCAGCAAGTACAGGGCGGGTTATATAGAGTCACTATAGGATCTGGGATTCTATCCTGTTTATTACTCAGGCTAATGCCTTTTTCTTTCCTCATTACACTGCCAGACTAGCCAGTTAGCTGTACAATGGGTAGTCTGCTAAATAGAGACCAAGGGAAACTTGCTGTGTCCTAACTTGGCCAGCTATTCTTCCTGGGTTGACATTCTCATGTCATAATGCCCACATTTTGCTAAGTACACTTTTCACCAAGCTTCTTGATTATGACTCATGCTGTTTAAAATATGAAACATTAGGACATGGTCATTTTTGCAAAGTGTCCTTGAATGTATCTGCCCCTTATGATTAAAAGTTCAGATAAAAGTATGGTGTTTCAAGTAGTTTTTACTTGTTACTGGGACAAATACGCAACACTCAAAGTGAAGGAAGGAAGGGTTTGTTTAGCTTGCCATTAGTGGAGGATTTAGTCTATATTCTGCTAGCTCTGAGGCAGATGGCAGCAGAAAGCAAGAGCAGTGGAGAAGCAGCACCTGCAGTGTCTATCAAGTCTCTCTCACACCAACTCTGAAGACTGGAGATCCTCCAAGGAAGTGGTGCTGAATCCCTCCTCAACCCCTTTTTGTACTGAGTCACTCAGGGGTGGCCCCTCCCCTTCTTTGGGCGGGGGACATGGCTCAGGCTGTGGAATCCCTAAGGCATTCTAGCAAAGTTGATGCAGTATATTGGCCACTATGTTACACCCCTTGTCAACTTGTCAGGCTCCCTTTCCATTGCTATGATTTAGCAAATGAATGTGAATTAGCCATTACCACAGACACAAGAGCATGAGCTGACCTGACTGGTGTTAGACAACCTCTCAAATCCCATTCTCTACTAAAACAAACAAACAACAACAACAATAAATCCCCACTAACTTATCAGGTCCTTCTCAAATGTCAGTGGAGAGTTCTCTCAAAGGAAGCACACCTTTGATGGTCTTCTCAGAAAATGACTTAATTTGTAATTTAAAGCATTCACACTTCACCATAAAAATGCAAGGTGAGTATAGATGTTAGAATTACCCTTGGCTTTGTCTGTGCCACCTGTAGCAGATGCTATACAGTAACAAAGAAATTCTCCTGTCCTCGTGTGAGTGCCTCATGGAAATGTCAATACAAAATAAGATTTACCCTGTCTCTGGTGGTTCCTAACATTCTGAGGCAGTGGTGGTAAAACTATAGCACCTTTGCCACAGTGGGCTATGTAAATCATTTAAAGCTCTAAAAGGAATGCCCTCTCTGCTGTGTGGGCACTATTCATCGCACTGGTTTTAGAATCACAGTGAACATGACTATGGCATGAGGCATGCCTCATTCTTGGAGTCTTCAATGGCAATTGTATCACTGATAAATATGAAAAAATGGGTGTAGAACCCTAAAATTTATATGCTCAAACGTTTGTGTGAAGAGAAGATAGTGTACAAATAAGAGGCAGATACTGACAGTTTTCACATAATCTTTTGCTTCTGTATGTTTTATAGGCAAGGGCACTAACTATAATTTTTCCATCATCTTTCTATGATTTTTATATGATGAAAAGGCTTGGAAACTGTACAGCAAACACCAAGAGTTTTTACTATTTTTCCAAAAGATCTTCATTCCCATTAGTTTACATACTGTTTCTCTTATGTAACCATACAAAATACATAGGTTACCCCCATCTTTCTTCGCAAGGCCATTTGAGAATTGTGCTTTGGGAACTGACTTAAAACTATGCTTGTCCACTGGCTACTTGCCTCACCAGTGACTAAGCTCTTAGAATGTCACTCTTGCACATTATGTAGTCTACCAACCTCCCTGAAGTTTTATTATGATAACTGTTACCTGGCATGGGAGATAAAAGTGTTCAAGTGTCCATGGTTTTGAAATCGACAAATAAGTGAATTAATGATGGATGTCTCTGCCACTTATTGAACAGAATTCCTATCCTGCCGTTAGTGAAGACCTCACCTCCACACTGGCTTCTGTTTCTGTTCCTGCTGTCTCAATCACGAGCTGTCCTAGGATGCACATCAGCAACCCTGGCACCTCTTTCCTATCCCAAGTTATGGAACCGGTGATGGCTTTATCATTTTATCAATAAGACCAAAAGATGCATTTTAATA
The DNA here is from genome assembly GCA_004027025.1 of Myocastor coypus. NCBI lineage: Eukaryota > Metazoa > Chordata > Mammalia > Rodentia > Myocastoridae > Myocastor > Myocastor coypus. Next base: position 34,560 of record PVJA010017203.1, on the reverse strand, counting down.
CCTCCTTACCTTTTAAGCTTTTCATTTTGGAATTCACAGTAGATATCTGTCACTGTTTTCAGAAAATTACCTGTAAACTCAACAAAAATTTAAAAGCTTGAAATGAGAGGACTTTTTCTATTCCATTGGAAACTTACTTTAGAGCTGTCAGATATGCTGTTTTGTCATCTGACAAGTACTATAATGGAGTTTTTAAAGTCTCTTAAAAGTTTTTGTTGTTGTTGTCTTTTAGGATTTTGAAATATTTCATTTCAGTCTCCATACAAGCACCTAGAGCATCACCCTGTAAAACCATGGACTTTTATAACCTGTTAACATAGAACAGAGTCTCAATTGATTACTTTATTTCCTTCCTAAGATAGTCCCTCAATAAACACCATAGAATTCTGGATAGACTGTGATCCTTCTATTAGCTGACGCATATCCTGAGTAACATTTCTTTCTTTAAGAATGAGATATTGAAATCTGTTTAATTTATGGAATCGTCATTACTCACCTCTGACTTCTGATGTGATATAGAAAGCTATTAACTATTGTAATGAACTCTACAATAGGCATGAGCTTGCATGCCTTTCTTGTGTAAAAGAAAATGTTCCTTTTTAAAATTTTCACTCATGTAATAGTGTCTATTCTCAGATGTGGATGTCTTTATGTTCTTTCCCAAAGAGCCATACATTATTACTTCTTAGGTGGCAAACAAACATAATCTTACGCAAAACTATTTAAAAGTTTCTAGCAACTGTAACATGATTCAGGAATGTTATGGTTTCTGTATAGGTGCCCCCCCCAAAGCCTTACGCCTTGATGGGATAGCTTTGGGAGTATGTGATTGTTATGTATGTGCTGCATCTGTCCTGCGACAGATAATTTGTATTGCAACGTGAGGAAGGGAAAGAGACTAGCTCACTGCCTGAGGTGTAGTCACTCCTTCTGTGCTTTGATTTTTGCAGCCTCCAAGGGCTGCTGCTTTTTGCCATGTGCCACTCTGCCTTGGAGCCAGCTGAGTATGGACTAAAACCTCCACAAACGGTGGCGATAAATAAATATTTTCTTTTTTAATATTTGGTTGTCAGATAACTTTTTTCTATCAATGAAAGAAGAGGAACTGAGACAGAATTTGGTTCCAGGAGTTGGGTCATTTCTGTGACTACCAGACTATGCGGAGTATGAGCTTTTGGGAATGACTTATGGGAAGACATAAGAAAGATTTGGAGATGTCACATACAAGAATAGTGCTGGAACAACTTCAGCTATTCTGTAAAGAAGATTCTGGTCAAAACTCATAAGACTAGAAAGCTGATAGAAATACTGCCTGTAAATGCCAAGCTGGGGAGTTTTCTCCTGGAAAGAAGGACTACATTGGTTGTGACTCCAGATGATGTTTGTTGTGGTTTGTCAGAAAATTTGTTTGCATTTTGCTCATGTCCAGAGACTTTGCCTGAGACTGAGATTAAGCATAATGGCCTGCTTAATCTGACAAAGGAAATGTGAAAGTAGTTCAATATTGAAGCAGTGGCATGGCTATTGTAGGGGTCTTTTAGTCAAATTTATGTTAAGTAAGAATCAAGTGAAAAACGCCAGCAAAATGATTTACAACATCAGTTTGGTCAGTAAGGGAATTCAAGGAAAGCTGTGGAATGCAAAGTTGGAGCAGAGAGAATCTCCACTGCTGAGAAGGAGCAAGAGAAGAGAAAAGATATTTTCAGGGCAATACAGAAGGCAGGGTCTTGTCCTTTACAGTCTCAGAATTGTAAGGGTGAGGAACCTTGCTTTGAGGAGAAAACCATAGAGCACTGTGTTCCAGAATAGAGACAACTAGCCACAACAGATTCCAGAATGGTGCCAACATAGAGAATTAGTTGCTCATAATCAGGATCAGAGTGATCAGCAATCCAGACCCAGGACCCCTACAGCCTAAAAAGAAGAAAGCCTGGCTGCTGATGCAGCTGAGGGCACACCTTGGCATTATTCACATAGTGCTTATTTTAAGCATTTGCAGAATGTAGAAGTTCTGAGGTTAAGGAAGTTTCCACCTACATTTCAGAAGGCCTGGGAGGCCAGGCAGTGTGCCCCTGAGAGGGCAGTGTGCAAAGCTATGAGTGAGAATCCTATTCAGTGGAAACCCTAGAAGTTTGGTAAAGCCAAGAATGTGGATCATCTTACATATTACTAAGGCAGTATGTAAGAAGGGAGCAAATAAAGCCTAAGAGAGACTCCGTGGAACTACAACCAAGAGTACCATAAGGGTGGAAACACATGGAGCTCATAATTTGCCACAGATTGCTTCAGTTGTTCCATGTGGAACTATAGTACTAACATGCAGTCTGCCCTGCTGGTTTTTTGATTCATGTTGGTCCCAATGTTTGGTATCCTGCTATGTGTACCTTTTGGAATGGTAATGTTTTTTTCTTGTGCCATTGAATTCTGCAAGTATTTGTTTAACTTTCCATTTGTATAGGAGCTCACAGCTATGAGTTTGCCTTGTAAAAGGTTTCAGACATTGGAAATTCTTTTAGATGGACTAAAATGCCTTTTGCATAAAGTGATATGCATGAATCTTTGAGGATCCAGGGACAGAATGTTATCCTTTGTGTATAGTTGTCCCCACAAAGCCTCCTGCGGTCATGGGGCAGCTTCTGGAGTTTGTGATTGATTATTGTGTGTGAGGGTGCTGCATCTGCTCTGGGGCAGGTAATTTGCATTACAGTGTGAAGACAGGAGAGAAGCTGTCAGTCTGAGCTGCTACCTCTCCTTTTGTGCTTTGCTTTTGCTGCCACCATGAATAATTGTTCTTTGCCATGTGCTACTCTTCCTTTGACTCAACTGAGTATGGAATCAAACCTCCACTAACTCTCAACTAAATAAACATTTCCTTCTTTAATTTTGATTGTCAGGTATTTTGATAAAAGAGTAACTGAGACAATGGCACACACTCTAATCATAGCCACTACTATTCTGAAAGTTTTTAAGGACAGTAACATGACTCAGGAGATTCAGTTACTTCAGAATTGAATAGTTGAAAAGAGGACTCTTAGAAAAACAATCTTACAATTATGCTGTACAAAAGGTGCAATGCTATACATGCTGTTGGCATTTCCAAAAGGAACTCAGTTATGTCAACAGCCATTTATAATCACCTTTCAGGGCATGTAGAATTGTCTCAGACAGACAGAAAACCAGGAGTCTTATTTTAAATCAATGTAATTTTTAAAATTCTCTCTCTCTCTCTCCCTCGACTTCTCTGATCTGTTCTAAATCCTTGCTTATGGACAAAACCAGATAAACAAAAACCTATTCATCTGAATCCTCCTATTCCTCTGAGAAGAATATATATAAAACACAATATGTTTTGTTTCAAACTGATCTTGATTACTTCTTAATGCCAAATTAGCTTGCTATAATGTATAAATAAAATGACTTTGCAGAAATATGACTCCATGTATATCATTATCCACCAGAGAGGAGAATTAGAATATGAGTCCTAAGTGGAGAATGGATGTGAGTCTTACACCATCCTTTGCATGATTACTGATGAGATCCTGAGCTGAGAGTACCCTGGAAATTAAGAATCTCCAGAATTGTGGCCCTAGCATATGTTGAAAAAGTAGTAGAATCAAAAGTTAAATTTCATCTTTAAATTACCCTGCTGAAATTTTATCACTTAATTTATAAAGACAATCTATTGAATATCATCTATTTCATAAACATGAAAAAATGGAACATTAATTAAGAACCCATACAATACTATCTTACTAGAATTCATTGTATCATTATGAAGAACATTAATATATCTAAATAATTTAAAAATGAAGAAAACAATTTAAAATGTTGCTTATTTAATTTCCAAATTCATATTTAATTCATTTATTTTATATGAGATTCATTTTAAATAAACATTTTGAAATTTCGTCAAAGGTGATACTATCTTTTCATTTTGTTAAAAAGACTATCTAGTTCAGCAGCATAATTTCTTGCCTGGCAAACACACAGTCCTGAAGTTGATCCTTGGTATTCCCCCCATCAAAAAAAAAAAAAAAAATCTAAGTGTTTGGGAAGTATTTTCATAACCAAAGCCCATAAAAACAAAAAGATCAAGAAAAATTTCAGTCTCTTCCACTTTAACTGGTATTTCCAGTTATCCAATCTAGTGGCTGTTTATAGTGTTTTAATTTTTGGTAGCTTTATTCTTATTTCTTCATCTTCCTCTTACATCTTGACAACTGATTTCTACCTCCCTTTATCTAGCTAATGAAAGACTATGAAACTGTGCATGTGAGATCCCAATAAACATGTGTCAAGAAGGCATTGTACAAAATGCATCAACAGGTTATGAAGGAAGCATCTTGGGATTCTTGAAGATATGGCATTTTGATGGACAGTGACTTAGCTAATAAAATCCTGAGGGATCGACCTAGGACCTCTGGAATTTATACAGACAGAGCTAAAATCTTTTCCAGATGTTTTGCTGCTCCTAGGAGAGATTTGGACTGACTTTAAATCACCCACAAAAGCCCTCTACTCAAAAGAATTTCAGAAGACATGATCCACAAGAAAGAGAATGGTACTCAAGGATAAGGTAGAACTACTATGCATGACCTAGAAATGCATTAAATATTATATAGAGCTGGAATTTTAAGGAAATGTGAAGGTTGTTTTCTCTATACTATGAGGCTAATCTGTCTTATAAACTATTTTGCAATTGTTTTTATTACACTTATGAAAGATTGTGATATATGTAAGTATGTTAAACTATATGACGAAATAAATGGGGGCAAAAACTAGCAGTTTTCATGAGCATGATTCCATTACATGCATAGTATATGAAATACCTCATTTAATTTTTATAACACAATATGTTTTAAATACTGTTCTCAATCTAGAAATGAAGGTAATGACTCATAGGGTCAAAATGTAGAGTTCATGTGAATACAAACTTAAATTTGCTCCATGGCCAGTTTTATTTTATTTTATTTCATTTTATTTTATTTTGTTTTGTTTTGTTTTGTTTTGTTTTGTTTTATTTATTTATTTTTTATTATGGCTGGCTCAGCCTGCTCTGGGGATGGGGCTCACTCAGTGTGTAGTGCTAGGGATTGAACTGCGGTCTTTGTGGTTGCCTAAGTTAGCCTAAGCAAGCACTTTAGACTGCTGAGCCATCTTGCCAGCCCGTCCATGGCCAGTTTTTATTGGCATCATTCCTAGGAAATACAAAAGCTGATTTATTGTATCAAGCACACTGTTCAGAAATTTTTGAAGGCATTTTATGGAGAAGCACCATGACTGTGACCTTGAGAATACCAAAATGTTGGAATAGCTGAGGTACTTTACATTTGCATTGGGGTGTAGTAGGGATAAGAACAGTGTTGATGAGACTGAAAATTGAAGTTTGAGTGAACAGTGTTGGGCTCAGAAAAAATGAGTTTCTCAAAGGGCAGAGAGTATTTAGGGGGAAGAGGGCATTACATCTTTAGGGCCAAAGAATATATTCAATGGAACGTTTATGTAAGGACAAAACACAAGTGCTGGAATGGGGCAAATTATGAAGGTAGAGCTCCAGAGAAGTGGTCTACAGATGTGTGAGTGGGATAGGTGTTTGTATCAAAGTCTTATAATTCATACTGTATACAATTTCAAAGAGAGCTTAGAGTACAGTATATAATACCAAAGTCCTTCATGACTAAAACAGACACACCAGAGCTTTAGTAATCCGTTCTTAGTTGATTATATTTGACATATCAAGATTAATAGTCACAATTTACCTCTTGTCCAATCCACCTACCAAAAGCAATAATCTCAAAGGTAATATCAAGCTTGGGGCTGGGGAGATAGCTCAGGAGTCTAAGCGCCTGCCTGAAAAGGACAGAGAACCAGGTTTGATCCCTGGTACTGCATGCTGTGCTGGGTCTGTTGTAGCAGTAGCTGAAGCTGAAACCAGGTATGGTGAGGTATTCCTGCAATCTGAGCACTGGGGAGGCAGAGACAGGAAGGTTACTATGAGTCTGAGCTGCATAGTGACACCCTGTAACAGATAAATAAATAAAAGTAAAGAATGACAATATCAAGTTGAGAATTCCACCTAACATAGTACAATTGCCCAACATACAATGAGAAAAATAATAATCCCTGCTCCCAAAACTCAATAGTTCTAGAGTTTTTTTCCTAAACTGTTAATCTAAACTCTTTGCATATTCAGGGCTGGGCCCAATCCCCAACAATGAAAAAATGTAAGGAGGATAGGTTTGAATGGATAGGTTTGAATGGTATTCTAGAACATTCACTGCATGGTGGGCAGGTCCCAAAGAAGACAGTGATCACAGGAGAGTGTGATGAAGCAGAGCTGCTCACTACACAGCAGTGGAGAAAAGGCAGCAGGAGGAGATGCCAGAAAGGAAGCAGATAGAGACCATTTATTTTACTCAAGACTCCACACATCTTTCTGCGCAACCAACGGATAGCCAGGACTGAACTTTAAAAAGCTGCTAAGTGTTTCTCAGTCCAATGAAACTGACATATCAAGATTAATTAATAGTCACAGCTGCACACTGGAATGTTACATTTTTGTTGGGTAGTTTGACTAACTATAGTAGAGAGATATTTTAAAAGAAAATGTTACACATGTAATCAGTATATATTATTCTTTGTTAATTCCACATGTTGAATGTGTATCATCTTTTTAGTAAAGATCAGCTATAGATGCATATTCATAACATTATTGCTTTGAAATACTGATAAAAGCAATTAAAATTAGTAACTATAATTAAAATTAAAATATAACAGCAAAGTCTTATTTGTACAATTTTTTCGCTTTCATGCACACTAGGGAAGAATGCCAATATCTATAATTCTCAGAAAATGTGTTTAATATATTCAAATTACTTGAGTAAATATCCTACTTGAATTTTGCAAGGGCAATTAGTGTAATTCTCTCATGAATAGACTCTGGGCTAATAAGAGTAAAACTCTTTAAAAATGTGTATGCACCTATTTTTATGCATGGATGTTTATATGTCATGTATAGATATATGTTTGTGTATATAATTTTTACATTGAAAGGAGAAAAAATATTCAAATGTCTGCAAATGTCAAATTTTCCCTTATTTGTGCATGTGCTATTTTTGCTGATTTCTACTGCATGTGCAAATGGTGATAATCAACCTAGACATGGATCTAACAACACATTTCTTTGATATTTGTCAAAAACTGTTTTAATTTCCAGAAAGAAAAATATGCTAGACACAGTTCTCATATATAAGTCCTTGCAATTTTGTGGGAACAAGTAGATATGTTATCAAAATATGAGTTTCAATAAAATATGAACATGTGAAGTAGGATCTGCATTTATATTTCTTATCATCTATTCTTGAATTATTTTAGGTGACTCACTTTGCTTTTGTGTTTCACAGTCGTACTCAGTGATTCACAGATTTGGGTGAAAAAATTTCATTGGTGAGATGTACAGCTAATTTATTAATACCTTTGTATTTAGCAAAGCTGGAAAGCAGTATTAGTTAATCCAAAAGAATAAGCAACTGCCTTCATTCTATGTTCCAATAATATTGAGAATTGTTTGGTATAGAAGCATCATCTATACACATTTATATAGAGCACTTAATTTTTAAACTTGAACATTACCTTAAAATATTAAAAATTCTCATTGAAAAGTCTAACTTTATGATGGCTAAGTGCCTGCCAATCTCTGTTACGTGCATGACGAACAGAAAAGAGGGACAAGCAGTTTTGTTGTGGGCAAAGAAAGAGCAGTCTCCTCAGTGCCAGCCTGCTTATCTCTTTGCACGTTGAACTGGTGAGCTGCACTGTGAACCTCATGGAGAAACAGAATGCAAATGCGTCCAGGATTCTTCTATTAGTTCTGACAGACGTAATTGAAAAGAAGATGGAAGCTCAAGTTTTCATGGAAGATTAGGAGAAAAGAAACTTGCAAAGAAGAAACTGGAAGTGGATAATGAAAACTAGGAACAAAAAAGGGTGCAGGAGAAAAAACTGGGAATGATGGAAAGATGGAAAAACAATGAGCAGTGAAGTGGAAAAAGCCTGAAGAGGTTCTATTGACTGTTCCTTGAAGCTACAATGATGGGAACAGACAGAACTGAAGGATCCAAGTGTTTAGCAAAGGGTGAGAGTGGAAATAATGCCATTTGGAATCCTGTTTGTCTACATGTTCAGACCAGGTTTCTATCGGAGGGAATATTTAAGTCCATTTATTTCCCTATGTTGTATTAAAATGGTAAGGGGCATTGAGACTTTGAATCGTGTCTGTGTTCATGCAGCACTGATTATTGTAGTGGCCACTAGAAACTACTGTACTGTGGCTTGATGATCCTTAGGATCTAATACTACAGAGTACAACATTCCATCCTAGGCTGCTAAACAGAGCCACTCCTCTCTCCAGTCATATTACAGGCCTTTGCTTTACTGAACTGAATACTGTGGATTGGCATGCCTAAGACAAAACACACCATAGCACCACTGTATTATATATCTATTATTCAAAGCAGGGTATTAGGATAGGGAAAGGACTGCTGTTGGGGATTTTGGAAAACAAAAACCAATTTGTAACCTTGTGTCTCTCCCATCTCTTTTCTGCTCCAGTGACTTTCAAGGTCTTGTCATTTTGCATTCAGGTTGGTTTGCCTGAGAAGCATCTTAACATGGACATTTTGGATCAGTACAGTTTTGCTGTGCTTCCTCACCATGGAATCTTCAATGCCAGGTAAAATTAGATAAAATAAATGAAGCTATGTATCTAAGTACCTTTGGAAGGCAGAGTGTGCTGTGCCACTTACTGTGGCCACACTGTGTGACGACAGTCCCATGTGCTTAGTACAGCCCGTCCCGGAATATGTTGTGAGAGCGGCGTCTGTTTCTCATTGGTCCCTTTCCTTCCTGTTTTCCCTCAGAAAATGGCTTTAGTTAATATTGATTTGTAACATTTAGAGTTCTGAGATGCCAAAGATTCATTAATTTAGAATTTCTTTTTGTTAATTATTTTTGATATGTCTATACATTTTTGTTGTGTTTTTTCTACCACAGCAATTGTAACAACATGCTTACTTTCTTCCACTTTAAGGATCAAATCAAATCAAATCCAAAAGACAATTTTCCATACCTGATACTTATAGTGTGAACAGTATTGTTTTAATTCTCAAGAGAAGGCACAAAATGTCTCTTTGGACAAAACTTTGCTTAGTTTCCACTTTTCAATTGCATGGAAAAAGGCTTAGAACTGTGCTCTATACACACAGCCCTCGCCTCCTTTCTCAAGTTTTCTTCTCATAGCACTTTATTGCAAGAGACATCTTTACAAACATTTCATAAATTCATATACAGGTCCGGTAATTTGTTTTAATTTCAATTTTCTTTAGCCTCTCGGTGACAAATTACAGACTATGTCCCATTCTTCCTGCTTAAGTGTCTCTTTGACTCTTTTTACTGCTTATAGCAATATGTGTATCTCATGTTGACAACTTATAAAAAAAGGACCAGGCATAAATACACACATAATGAATACATTTTAAATGGAAATTTAAAAGCTAACATGCATTGCTCACTCACAATAGGCCCGGTGACCCAAAAGATCCATTACATATATTTTATGTTACAATGAATTCATGACAGAATAGGGTGGACCTAGAGCTCTGCTCATTTGTTTCATGGAAGAGAAGCGGGATAAGGCTTCATGGACCATGGACAGTTAGATGGGCCATATGAATGCCACATGGCAGGAATCTGTAACCCCTGGAAGAACTTCATCAAAAGAAGCATGATATTCCACGTATATAAACAGAAACAAAAAACTCTGCAATATCTACTACACGTTATTATTATATTTTGTTCCCTGAAACTTAATAATTGAATACATTTGTCAAGAATTTACCCTGTCTCTTGCAACAAACTAGAATATCTTTAACTCTAGGAGATAGCTCTAAAATATGGAAAACTACCTTCTGACAAATATAGAAGGACTTCCATGTTTGAGTAAAATATTCAGGTAAGGAAGAGTAGGACCTCACTGAATAAATTCAAAGGGAAACAATGCATTGATTTTAAAAAAAGTTTTGGAGGCTAGTGGGATAAATCCTAATAAAACTAATAATGGCAAACTATAATATATTTCCTTTGTGTTGCAAAGTAAAGAAAGATGATCACTCATAAAACATCCATGCGCTCTCATACTTGTTTTGATTCTAACTGAACTTTGAGGCTGGGCACAGTGCCACACCGTTATAATCCCAGCAGCACTGGGGAGCTTGAGGCAGTTTGAGACCAGCCTGGCTACAACTTGAGCTCAAGGCCAACCTGAACTTCATACTGGGACTGAATCTCAAATAATTGATTGATTGATTGATTGATTGATTGATTAATGGATCAAAAAATAAGTAAATGAATTAACTTTGAGATTTAACTTAGTTTACAGTGATAAAAGTTGAAAGAAACAAGGAATAACACCAACAGAAAACAGGTAAATCTAGCTTAGGATATTTTGTAGGAAACTTGGAAAGGACTTTCAAAGATTTAGTGCTTGTGAAAACTAATAAAAGAGGCAGAAGGCCTAACTGAATATATTATGAAGACTTTAGATTTTATTAGGATTAAACAGTGCAGGTTTAACTTTTGAGACAGTTGATGCTTTGAATATAGTTAAATTAACAATATTATGAGTACCTTGTGCTTTTTCCTTTATAAGCATGTTGTGATTAGAGAAATAAATATTTTGGTTTTTGAAAGAAACACATTGAAATATTTATTCATGAAGTATTATAACACTAGTTACTAAGTTTAAAATTGTTCAGAACTCTTGAAAAAGATGTGGCAAAATAACTTTCAAGTGTAGAGCTGGTTGTATAGATTTCACTGGACTTTTGCATTTCATTTATGTTTATTTAAACTTTTTCAGATGCTAGCCAGAAAGCTCAGCAGACTAAAGCACCTGCTTAGGCACCTTCAGGGACCTGGGATTGATCCCTGGTATGCCACGCCTCCCAACTCTCAAGGTGCCCTGAGATGGCAATCGAGACTGGGCGTGGTGACATGTGCCTGTAATTTATAAGAAATAACATTTCAAAACACTTTAGTAGTACGTTCCCAATAGTTGATACAATGCATATTGTTGTCCCTGTAGTACATTCCCAATACAGAGCACAGGATGTAGACATAATAATTTTTCTAATTGTTGACACAAAAAAATTTCTTCCCATTGAACTAAGAGAAAGTAGTTGTATACATAGTCCAGAATTCCATAATCACACTGCGATATTCGCAGAATTGGCAATGTAGGAAGATGTTGATTTAAGCCTTTTACAACTCAGCATACTAATCTAGCTTTATGTTTTATGCCTTGCGGTTAAACTTTTCTGCTGGGTGGTTAAGGGCAAGTTAAAGCCAGACCAGTATAATAGAACATGTAGCTTTTGTATCCCCCAAAGTCAGTCAACTCCCCTCAGGATTTACCTTGATCAGTCATGGCCATTGCTAGACCAATTTGCTCTCTGTGAAAGCTTGAGAGAGAGAACATTTTCTCTCTAGATAACTCTCCTTAGGCACACTATACACCATCAATCCCTTTCCTCTGTGGTCCCATAATGTCCTTGAACAGAAAATTTGAGAAACCAATGAGTTATAGGATGTTACAGCACAAGCTCTCTTATGTCCTGAGTCCTCACTAACCTTGAAGGGCTAGGGTCAAAATATTGGCTGTCCTTGCTCTATAATAAAGGTACTTGAGCTTAACATCACTGTCTTTTTAAATATCAAAGATGTTGGACTTAATTTGGAATTGGTATTTTCCATCAATTATTGATATTCTAATAAATCTCTAAAGAATGTGATAAGAGCAGTTACACCAGTGGTTCTCAACCTGTGGGTAGTGACCTCGGCGGGGGTGGAATGATCAAAACACAGGGATCGCCTAAAGCCATTCCGAATCATAACTGTAGCAAAATTACAGTTTTGAAGTAGCCATCAAAATTAATTTTTGGTTTGGGGTCACCACAACATGAAGAACTATATTGCAGGGTCACGGCATTAGAAAGGTAGAGAACCACTGAGTTATACACTTTTACATAGAAGTTTACACAGAAATATAAGTATATACAAAATTGCAGCTAGTCAATCCTACAGCACCTTTCCCAGGGTCTTACCCTCTTCTAATACCCTTTTTCTGTTCTTGTAAACAGACTGTTTACTTGAAAGAGAGTACAGCAGCAACCAAAATTACATTAGAAGCATCACCCATCTAATAGACCAGAATGACAGGCATTGCAAGCATAATTCCAGCTTTACACATTGCTATCCTCAGTGTGCAAAGCGCCCTGGAGGTTCCTAGGTCCATTTCTACTGGAAATTTTCCCTCATTTCTGCCCATCACACCACAAGATTCAAAATAGCAAAGCTGTCATAAATAAAAAGGATGAATGAATACTTATTGACATTAAACAATTTTTTGATATTTTCTTCATTTCAGTAAGTACATATGCCTAAGCTGGGCATGGTGGCACACGCTTATAATCCCAGCACTTGGGAGGCTGAGGCAGGAGGATCGTTGTCAGTTCAAGAGCAGCCTGGGCTATGAAAGTGAACTCAGCCTGAACTGCATAGTGAGACCCTGTCTCAAAAAGATGAAAATAAATAAATAAATTAATTAATTAATTAATTAATTTTTAAAAAGTATGTATACATGCTTAGAGAATCATCCTGTTTGTGTGAAGGCCAAGGTGGGGAGCGATTATTACTCTTATCTTTGGTTATTTTGCTTACTTTGCTTTTGCCAGTGCACATTTATAGCTTGTAACGCTTGCTTTCCTCGTGTGGACTTGGCCCGTGTACACAGCTCATCTGAAGTCCAGTTTTCATCCCTCTTCATCTCGCGCTCCCTCTATCCTACATGCCTCGGTCCCATTCCATTTGAGAAGATCTGTGTCACATAGATTGGACCCATATTGATCCTCCTGTGTTCAGCTTCTTAGGTGCTGGGATTACAGGTGCGCACCACCATGTCCAGTCTTAATTGCAGTCTCAGTGTGCCTCACAGGTAGGGCTGGCACAGCACGTGGAGATCAGACTCCTAAACAGGCGCTTTATTCCACTTAGGTATCAGGCTAGCCCTAAAGAAAATAATTTGATGTGGCAAAGAAATATATTATTTTTAATTTATATCAATTGTTATGTAAATAATGTGATAAATATTGTAAGGAAGATTAGACACAATATTAAGAATTCAGCAACAATTTTTGTGGCATTTTTTAGGTGGCTTGTATTTACCATTTATCATTTTTGTTAAATAATACACTAAATGAATACATAGTTAAGTGAATTGTAAAGTTTCACTTTCTATCATTAGGCAGGGTACATATGAAAGTGGTAGAGGCCTTATAAAAGAAAACAGAAAACATTTCATAAATACTACCAGACTACATTTATTTTTTATAAAAGAATTACTGAGTCTTCAAGAAAAATAACATTATATACATAAATAAATTCTGGCTCAAATTAGCAGACTGGTTCTATATAATTATTCCATTTGCAAAGTATCACATTAAAGTTACAGAAATTATAAAGAGGAAATAAGTAAATAATTTTAAAATTTAGGAAGCACCAAAAAATAAGAAATGAATTCTGGAGAAATTCCAGGGAGAAAGCAGATGGTAGCTAATCAAATTAAATTAATTAGCTTTAGTAATAAATACTATTTATAATCACAATTCTATAAATATTAATTAGTGCATTTATGTTTTTAGCCAGCAAAAAGTTCTGGTAAACTTAATATAATAGAAAATAAAATGTAAATGATACACCCTAAAATGCAAAGGATATAAAAGGTATCAATACAATACTCTCTAATAGAATATGAAGTTTTATAATACCAACATCTTTTATGTTTCAGAATCACCATAACTTTTACTACCCATAATCTATATAATTTGCTGTAGTTTTTCTGTTTATTCTGGAGATCGATTCTGAAAAGAATGCTGGCCTTGCTCGTTACTTATTGAAAAATCTTGTTCTAACTCCAACAAAAATAGTGAAAGCTAGACAAAGTGTGCTATGTCTGTATTGTCTTCTCTTGCGAAATAAGTTATAACTACTATGCTTATACTAGTTAACTTCACCATCTTTATAAGTTAACAGAATTGTGAGGGACCAATTTATATATCTTCACTTCTAATCAAGTCACTGCTTGAATGAGCATTCCCTGAGCCTAGAGAGTTTCCTTTTCTTTCTAAAGAATGTGGGTAGCAAAATTAGATTAGGTGTTTATTTGCAATAAAACATTCATTTAAAATACCAAATGCAAAGAGACTGTATAGAATTGCTAGAGATAATAAGTAAAACAAGTGTGAAAAAGTAAAAAAAATGGATGTTGAAGTCACCAATGACATACTGAAAGATTAAAAAAGCTGAATGCCATATATGCACTTCTAAAAATTATCAGTTAAATATTCAAAAGAAGTATTTAATCTGGAAAAATATGTCACTTACCATTGTACTTCTCAATCTTTACATGTTTGAAAAAATTGCAAATTCCTAAGCAGAATGACTGTCAATTTTGGTTCAATTGATATTTATTAGCATGTAACTTTAAGTTGTGTTTCTGGCAGAAATATAAGAGAAATGTCATCATGTTCTTATTTCAAAAAGCACACAGTGTCAGCTTTGGGCACAATTTGTTTCAATATCAGTCACATTAATTATAATCATTTAACTGCAGCAGTACGTGTCAGACAAAAAGAAAATACTGATTGCAAAATATTTGTGTAAAAGATGAGACAATTAACTAGTGCTGATCCCATCCTCCTAAACTTCAGATGTTAGTTGTCAATGAAGATGTAAAGAAATCTATAATAACCATGTTTCTTGAGATACACCTTCTTGAAATAAATGGAAAGGTAGACATCTCAGCAGAGACAGAGAGTAAAATCAGAAATGATGAATTGAGAACTTGGAAGCAAAACATTTCTTTAAAAATCCCTACATGAAGATCATATGAGAAGGAGCCTCACAGTCAAATGAGTCTGTGAAGTTGAAGTGAGATAGATAGAAATCATCCAGAAGGGAGATCAGAGGGGAAATACATGAGCAAACCACAAGAATGAAGCTTCTATGGGTTAACAAAACAATTTAGCATCTACTTTATTCATCCTTGATATATATATATATATATATATATATATATGAAGAATAGAGATTGACACACACAAAAACATCAAATTTTGAGCCAAATTTTGGTAGACATTTCTAAACAGAGTTAAAGGCCTATCTGTGAATTAAAGCTAGATGAAAGCCGAAAATGGTTGTCCTAACAACATGATAGCTTGTGAGAGCATGTCTCCCCACAGCCTCATGCCATCAGGGGGCAGCTTCTAGAGTGTGTGATTAATTCATGATCCAGTGCTGGTATTATGGATGTGAATGCCCTAGGGAAGAAAATCCTTCTATAGATGTAAGGAGGGTAAAGAGATGAGCTAGCTGCCTCAGCAGCTGTGCCTCCCTTTGCTGTTTGCTGTATTCTGCCTCCATGGACATCTGCCCTCTGCCATGTACCTCTCTGCCTTGGAGCCAGCTGAGCATGGACTGAAATCTCCACTGTGAGATAAATAAATCTTTCTTTTCTTCATTATGTTTCTCAGATATTGCGCCCCAACAACGTGAAAAGAGTAACCAAGGCAAAATTTGGAACCAGGAGTGGGGCTGATAATTGTGACTCAAGCTGACTATGTGGAGTATAGGCCTTTGGGACTGGCTAATGGGAAGAGATTGGAAAGGCTTGAAGATGTCTCCTGAAAGGGAAAAGCTCAAACAACTTTGCCTTTTTTGATGGGAGATTCTAGTCAAAGCTCAGAAGACCAAAAGGCTGTTAGAAATCATGCTTGTAAAGACCAGGCTGAGGAGATTTCTTCTAGGAAGAAGGACTGCCTTGGTTTCTGGACTCCAGACAGTGTGTGTCATGGTGTGGCAGAAAGTTTATTTCCATTTGTTCATGTCGAGACATTGACTGGGACTGAGATTAAGCACCGCAGACTGGTTAATCTGCCAAAAATATTTCAAGGCAGTTGAATATGGAGACATGGCATGGATAATGTTGGGGCCTTTTGGTCATATTTATGTTGAGAATGAAGAATAAAGAACCCAGCAGAATGATTTAAAATGTTATGAGCTTGGCTAGAGAGGAAGCATCAGTAAATCTGTGGACTACAAAGATAGAACTAAGAGGATCTCCATTGTGGAAAAGGAACAAGAATATAAAATTAGATGGCCTGAAGGCATCACAGGAGACAGAAGGGCCCCAGCTTTTGTAGCCTCAGAACTGAAAGGGTGAAGCACTGCATGCTGAGTATAAAGCTCCAGAGTGCCATATTCAAGAATGGCAGTGTTGGTGCCCACAGCAGATTCCAAAATGGCAGCTGCATAAAAAGTCTGTTCCTTGGAATCATTATCAGATTCTTCAGCATTCTGGGCACTCAATCCCTCCAGTTTAGAGACAAAAAAAAAAAGAACAACAACAACAACAAAAAAAAAAACACCTAGGTACTGTTTCAACTGGCAGCAGACCTTGGTGTCATCCATGTGGTGTTGCTTTTAGATGCAGACAGAATGCAAGAATTCTGAGGTTAAGGCTTCCATCTCAATTTCAGAAGGCCTGGGAGGCCAGGCAGTGGGCCTTGAGGGGGCAGTATGTGAAGCAGAAAGTGAAAAGCCTAACAAGCAGTGGAAAACCAAGAAGTCTGGAAATGACAGAAACGTGGATCATCTGAGAAAAGCTACAAGATGGGAGCAAAGCAGGCTTGAGGAAAAAAGCCATAGGAGCTACAACCTTGAGATGTGCCACATGGGCAGAGCCACGAAAGGCCTTCAGAGATTGCAACTCATCGCGAGTTATTTTAGTGTTACACCTGTAACATAGGGACCACTGTTCACCCTTTTAGATTTTGGATTTGCTTTGTTCCTTATCCTGCTATTTGTACCTTTTGAAATAGAACTATTTATCTTGTGCCATTGAATGTTAGAAGTGTTTAACTTTTCATTTGTGCAAGAGTTTACAGTTAAGAGTTTGCCTTAGACCTTGGAAGAAACAAGGGACATAAACTCATCAGCAATGGTGAAACTTAGAATTTTGGCAATTCTTACAGAAGGACTAAAATGTCTTTTGCATAAAAGATTGTGAATGAGTCTTTGGGGTCCAGTGGAGGTATGCTATGATTTGTGTCTAGATTTTTTCCCCAAAGCCTGAGTCAATCATGGGGCAGCTTTGAGACTTTATTATTAATTCAATAGCCAGTAATGAGATTATGAGTATAAGTACCTTGGGGCAGAAAATCTTCATACAAATGTCATGAGGGCCAACAGCCTGCCTAGGTGCCTTAGCTGCTGTGCCTCCACTTGCTCTCTGCTATGTTCTGCTGCCTTGTGGCTGCTGTCTGCCATGTGCCACCCTGCTTTGGAACCAGCAGAGTGTGGACTGAAAACTTCACTATCTGTGAGCTATATACACCTTTCCTTCCTTAGTTGTGGGTGTTAGGTATTTTGTCCCAGCAATGAGAGTAGAGTAACTGAGATAAACAATGATATGTGCATACACTTTGCAATTAAATACCCAGACAAACCAATGAGACTTTGAAAATATCCCTCACATGCCAATACATTCTCTGCAGTGCATCAGTGATTGAAACTACAATTTTTCAACTGAAGATACGGAGGCCAAAGAAAACAGAGTGCTGTTTTGAAGGTGCTAATACTTTTTTATTACTTTTAATAAGAAATAACAATGTGACAGTTGCAAAGCACATTAGTACTACATTCCCAATAATTGATACAGTGCATATTATTGTCCTTATAGTAATTGTACAGAGCAAAAGATGTAGACATAATGATTTTTCTAGTCTTTATTTTTATTTATTTATTTATTCATTCATTCATTTATTTTTTGGAACCAGGGATTGACTCAGGCCCTTCTGTTTGCCAGGTAATCGTTTATTCTACTGAGCTACCTCCCCAGTTCCCTCTAGTCATTATTAATACAAAACATTTCTTTTCACTGAACTAAAAGTAGTTCTATACATAGTCCAATATTTCATAATCACAGTGGGTTACTGGTAGAAGTGGAAATGTCAGAAGCTGTTGATTTAAGCCTTTTATAGCTCAGCATACTAATCTAGCTTTGTGTTTTATGCCTCGTGGTTAAACATTTCTGCTGGGTGGTTAAGGGCAAGTTAAAGCAAGACCAGTATAATAGAACATGTAGCTTTTGTATCTCCCAGGGTCAGTCAAGTCGTCTCAGGACTTACCTTGAAATAATGTACAGTACTTTGTAGAACTGTTGTCATTATCAATCGTCTGGATGAGTCACGGGCATTGCTTGACCAATTTGCTCTCTGTGAAAGCCTGAGAGAGAGAACATTTTCTCTCTAGATTACTGTCCTTAGGCACACTACACATTGTCAATTCCTTTCCTCTGTGGCCCCATAATCTCCTTGAACAGAAAATTTGGGACACCTCTGAGTTATAGGATATTATAGCACAGCTTTCCTTATGTCCTGAGTCCTCACTAACCCTGAAGAGCTAGAGCCAAAATATTAGCTATCCTTGTAGCCCTTCTTTTTCTCTAATTTTTGGTCCACAAACTTACATTCTTAATGCTCCAGAAAAGAAGCTTAGGAAGTGATGTGATGTTAAGCTCAAGTACCTATGTTATGGAGTAATAGTATCAAGGTGCTGATATAGAGGACTGCAAGTTCACAAGTGCATACCTGAGGGAAGGAAAAAGAAACGTTGGTGAGAAAAAGAGAACAAAGACATTCTTTTTTTTATTTTTTGATATTTAACAAAGAAATTCGTAGTGAAAGAAAGATGACTTCAACAATTTTATTAGACTTGTTAACATTAAATTAAATGTAAAGTGGCTGGGGAGATAGCTCTGTACAATAAGTGCTTTCTTGGCAAGTGCAAGGGCCTGAGTTCAATCCTTGGTTCTGCAAATAAATAAATAAATAAATAAAAATAAATTAAATGTAAAGAATGGAACTGTGACTAGTGATTAAAACACACAATTTCCTGAAATATAATTGATCTGCTTCTTCAATTATAAATAAGCCATATTTGTTAAATATCATGAAAAATGATGCTAATGGTGGCAATATAGTAACATTTAAATTGGGGCTGGCGACAAAGCTCAGAGAACTAAAGCACTGGCTTATGCAAGCTTAGGGAAGTGCAGGGACCACAGCCCAATCACCAGCACCACATGCTGCAACATGGCTGAGCATCTTCTAGTGTTTATTGCCTTAGTGAACAAATGTACAGATTTAATTCATATTATATTTGCATGCTAAAATTGCATTTTGATTTGTATTGTTTCAGTATGTTTTTCAAGGATATCTTAATAACCAAGTACAGTATATTCCATTACATAAATAATTAAACATTTAAAAATTACACAAAAAAATCTAGACCTTAAATATATCTAATTGATAGTGAATTTAAACTGTTAAACTTCCTTGTTAAAATATAAAATCATTTTCTTGGTAATGACCATACTTAATATTTTTTCAATTTTGCTTCTTTTAGAATTTTCATAAGAGTCAGTTACAGGCCATAGAAAACTTCACCTCAATTCTCTTTGCTAAAATTATTTTTTGTTTTTTCTTAATATATTTAGTACAGGGTCTACAGGGTCTCACTACACAGATTGGACTCGTAGTGATCTCAGCTTCCCAAGTGCTGTAGGCAAGCGCCCCAATTACAAGTCTCAATCACCATCTTAGTGTTCCCTGGAGGCAGGACCAGCACAGAATGCTGGGGATCAGACTCTGGTCCCTGCATCTACCTAAGCAGGTGCTTTAGTCCACTGGCCCTAAAGTTGACTTTTTTGTTGTTGTTGTTTTATTTTGTTTTGCCTTTTTGAGACAAGGTCTCACTATGCAGCTCAGGCTGGCCTTGAGCTCACTTTCGTAGCCCACTCGCACCAACCCTCCCGCCTCAGCCTCCCCAGTGCTGGGATTACAGGCGTGAGCCACCACACCCAGCTTAAAATTGACTTTTTGAATGGCTCCAGTATTACCAGTCATCAATACCTACTTCATTTCATGAGATGTATACTAAAATTACATTTGTCTCTTTCCAAGTATGAAAAGCAATTTCTAAAACAAAAAGTTATTAATGATAATATATTTAAATTTTGTACTTGGATTTTTTTCAAAACCACATATCTTCATAATTCAGTATTCACAGTGTGACAGTAGATAGTTTGGGAAAAATTCCAGCTCTACCACAAAACAGATAGACACTCTTGGCTAAAGTATACTTCACTTCTTCACTATAAAAGACTTAATGAAAACACCTTAGAAATACAGTTAGATAAGTGAATATATTTATACTAATATAACCATTATAATATAACCTAAAGCACTGTAAATACTACATATGGTATTTTTATTTAAAAGGATATTTAAATGTTGGAGCGTTTTTCTTTGAAAGCTGTAACAGCAAGATAATCAGATACAATAAAAGAAAACTTTATTTATTTTTTTGGCACCAGGATTTGAACTCATGACCTTGCACTTGTCAGGCAGGCACTTGTGCCATGGAGCTATCTCCCCAGCCCCTGGAAACTGTATTTTGAAGGAAGAAAATAAACTGGAAGGGGAAAAAGGAGCGGGGAAATATGTATAAGCTATAAAGGAATGGAAGGAAAACAATAGAAAGAAAGCTTTGTAACTTGAGAAGAGAAAGGGTTGAAGGGAAGGGAAGAGGGAAAAAGAAGAAGGAGTTATATTATGTACCACTACAAATTCCTTGTGGTGAATATGATTATTAAGGATGTCAATAAATGTACTGAGAAAACGAATTAGAAAAATAAAGCTATTATGACTTCAGTAAAATTTCACAAAGCAAATGTTGACAATCTTTTGAGATTTCAGTGCAGTACATACTAATAGGGAGTTTTATCTTCAAAAGATTTTTTTTTTAAACCTTTGTTTGTTTATTCACTCATTTTTATGGCTGGCCGGCTCAGCCCACCCCGAGGGCAGGGCTGGCGCAGCATGTGGTGCCAGGGATCGAACCGCGGTCCCTGAAGCCGCCCAAGCTTTCCCAAGCAGGCGCTTTAGACCACTGAGCCATCCCGCCGGGCCCCCTCTTCAAAATATTTTATTCTGTTCTTTCAACAGTAGAAATTACATAGATGCTTTTATCGCTGTACATATTTTGCACGTACCACTGGTTGCTCATGCGCATAGCTTATTTGGTCACAAGATACTTTGATAGCATACATAGAAACTCGTTTTCTCTTTGTGCTACTACAGAAGATTATACCCAGATCTTTATCCCCAGCCTTATATATATTTTTTTTAAGTTTGGAGACAGCATGATATTAAATTTCCTAGTCCCAACTCGAACTTTAGATCTCTGCTTCCTCAAACTAGAGCGCGGGAATATTCAGTCAACGAGACCCTGGCCTATTTGAATAGCTTTACTTTTTTTTTTTTTTTATTTTATTCTTGTTATTATTGTACTGGGAATTGAATTCAAGACCTTGTGCTTGCCAAGGTCTATTGCCACTGAGCTATGTCCCTGGCCCCTGAAAATCTTTTTTTTTTTTTTTTTTTTTTTTTGTCTTTTTGAGACAGGGTCTCACTATGCAGTTGAGGCTGGTCCTGCGCTCACTTTTGTAGCCCAGGCTGGTCTCGAACTCGCACCAATCCTCCTGCCTCAGCCTCCCAAGTGCTGGGATTACAGGCGTGAGCCACCACGCCCGGCCCTGAAAATCTTTTTAAAGAAGAAATTTGTCGACTATAAAGTAGCCTATATATTTCCTATGAGAATTAAACAGTAAGTCGCCATATTAAACTGACCTCTTCGAGAAATGATCTTACTTTAGGTATATATGAGCACCCTGCAGAGGGTCCCTTGGAGCACTTAATATTCTGGTTTCTTTGTATACTAAGAACCCTGAGACCTTCACCACCATTGCATTCTAAGAATTACTTTTTTAACTTTTTCTGTAGCGTGCTTAATCTGTTAGGCAGCAAATTAACATTTAGGGTACATGCTTATGAGGGGGACTTTCTGGTTAGCGCAGTAGTTTAATGTATTTCTGCAGGCAATTCCAGTCAGGCACAGGGGAGGGTGTTTCAATCCCCACACCCACCCTCAAGGCAGCCTGAGCCAGCCAGCCAGCCAAAAAAAAAGACAAAAACTTTCTAATCCATTAACTGTACTTTTGTGTAATAAATAAGGTTTAGGAAAGTTTAGTGGCTCTCAGCAACAAGCGTTACCTTGGAGTGGCCATGCCGGAATTACTGGTCTTGATGACCTCGAAGGCCACAGTGGGGGTGGAGGGTAACTCCTGGACGGCTTCTTAAGTTTCAGCTGGAGGCAAATTTGCTTCTCATCCCATGCACGCGCTGTGTTTCGTGCTCTGCCTCTTTATATTTGAACCAAGGGTTTTGGTTTCTCATTGGTCGTTTGCCGGAGGCCTCACTGCTTGTGCTGGTTTCTTGGGCTGAGGGGAGGATCATCTGTACAGTGCAGCTAGTGTCGCAGCTGCCACCGGTGCCCCGCAAAGGGGGGAGAATGAAGCGAGGAAACCTGCGAGTCCAACGAACATTTCCGTTTTTGCCATCTGGACTCTGAAGCTATAAGTTGTCGCTTTTGCTGTAGGTTATTTATGAAAATCAAGCCTAGTTTTTTCTTCAAAGGAAACGATTATGTGGCACTATGGACATCAGCGGCTGGAAGCCGTTGAGCAGGACTTCAGCCTTTTTTAAATCTTTGGATTATTTTTAACACGTAAGAGGTTTTAATCTTGTGTACAAAAGCCTATGGGTTTATGCTTGAATGATCATGTAATTTTAAGAGTAATTCTATATAGGAATATACATGAGGAGAAGCCAGTAGTTGTGATCAGTTTTTTTGAAACTTGACCTCATATTTTAAACACACACACACACACACACACATACACACACACACACACACACGCACACACACACACACTATGTATAAAGTTATTTCAGACCATAATTATATTTAATTGCCACTACAACATTATATATTCGTGATAAAATAATTTAAATTATGGATTAGAATGATGGTATGTACTAGTACCCTTTATTTTTCTAATAATAAAAGATAATATTCATCCTTTATATTAAATTAAAACTTACTCTTGATTAATAATGTGAGTAGACCAAGCAATATTTTCATTTTTGTTTCTTTTTCTCCCATACCAGGGATTGAACAGTGTCTTTACACTGAGATATAGTCCCTGCCCTTTTGTTCTTCTGCTCTTTTTTAAACTTGTGTGTTATTGTAGAAGGTGGTATTGCTACATCACTGCGGTGTCCAGGCTGCGCTGCAGTCCTGGAACGTCGCCTGAGCTCCCCAGTGAGCTGAGGCTGCAGGCGTGCACCCTCGGAAAGTAAAACCAGTGTGAAATGCGATTAATGAAACAGGTAAGCCAGTAAAATTTAAGAGACCCTAACCACTGTACAACTCTAACTACGGTTTAATTTATAATGGCTTAGATTTAACACTAAGTACTGTGATTTTGTGATTTAAAACTTCTCTTGAAAGTCCATGGTTCACTCTTCTCAAAGTAGCCTTTGTGCTTGATGAGTTCATAGTGGGCAGGAAAACGTTTCTGATACATTTCATCATTTAAGAAATGACAGTGTGTTGGAAGTAATATATTTTCACGGTATCTTGTCACTTCCACTAATGAACTCTTATTAGGGCTGCTTATTACACAATGTATGGAATTGCATAGACTTTGTACCATTTTCACATCCGTTATATTGGGCAATCTATGGGGAGCCTGATTTATCCCAGGTACCTCCTCTTCCCTCCTCTTTCTCATGCACGTAGACACACACACACCTCATTCTTGATGTCCTATTTAGTAAAGGCATAGTACATTTTCTTTGAATTACATGTGTACCTTAGAAATATTTTACTATAATCCAGGCATAAATGGACATGCTTATAATCCCATTCACTCTGTGGGCCGAGACAGTAGAATCCAAATTTAACTCCAGTTTGCTCAACTTAGAGGGATGCAATACAAAAGACTAAAAAATAAATACAAATGACTGAGTACTTAGATCAGGTCTATAGAATTTACTTAGCTTGTGTGAGGCTTTCAATCAACTCATCATTACCAAAAGTATAGCATAAAAAGATACACTGAGTTCACAATGTACTCACAGCATATACTAAGGCATGGCATTTTAGAGATTGATGTGGATTTGAAATTGAAAATATAAATTTAGTCTTATTGTGTATCTTGATATACCTTAATATGATGTCTAAACTAGAAAGGCATACTTACTTAAAATTAAAATTACTGTGGCTGAGGAGATAGCTCAGCAGAATAAACGCTTGCCTGATGAACACAAAGACCTGAGTTCAATACCTGGTTCTGAATAACAAAAAATTAAATTACTGATATAAAGGAAGAAATAAATAACTACAACATAGCTGCATTGTTTATATAACATTTTCTTCTGTTCCTAAAACAAACACGACTTAATTATGAACCCATGTGAACCAAGAAATAATTATAGAGAAATATATTTGCCTTCAAAATTTTGGGATGGTACAATTTGCATGGTCATGTTCAAGAAGAAAAGAACATAACAGTAATAGCTGAAAAATGTAGTAATCATAGCAATCATGAAAGAAATTCTGGAGAAAACACTTAGGGTATTTTTAGTGAAAAGTCATTTTTTTTTCTTTTGTGGGGGGTGCATGGAGCTCATTTTGTTAATAATATAACTTGAATATCAGAAAAAAATTCTCAGAGAGGCAGCTCCAACAAACAAAATTTAGCAAATCAATTTCATGTAATAAGAGGAAAAAGGATGTGCCCGCTCAAAGTCATCCCTTCAATAATTGCATTCACTTCTATTCAAAGATACAGTAGGACACAGTAGTAGTATATGTTTAATCACAGATGATGAAAATAGAACACATTTAGCAAGCACATTTGCCAGTTGCAACATCTGTGAGGGGCAAAAACGTTTTGCTAAAACCGTTCCCCTTGTGAGCTTCTATTGCAGCATGAAGATGTCATTCTGTTCCTCAGCAACATTCAATCATTGCTCATTGCCATGTCTGGCTTGGGCACTCTATGTATATTTCCCATAAATGACTGAGGCAAAAGGGAAACCAGTGTTGCATAAGCAACCAATGACATCCAATGGAACTAATTTTATTTCTGGTGGAGAATTTTTTTAGTCTAATAAACTGTGCCACAGTCTAAGAAAATATAAGGACAAGTAGAGAAGAGTGAAATATTTTAAACTTTGCATATATTGTAATTAAAATATACACATAATAGAATAGGAGAACAAAAAGAGGGAAAGGAGAGAGAAGGAAAAGTACTGGCTGTAAATGTGAATGGTGGAAGAGGAGTTTAGAATTGAACAGTGGTTGTTTTTCTCTTTATGCCATATGATCTTTTAAATTGTAACTTGCTATACTTCTCACAGAAACTGCTTATAGAGAAAATTTTAAGTATGTATCCAAAAACTTTTCTGTTAAATTCAAGTATACATCAACTTGCAGGAAAAATGAGACAATTACAATAATAATTTGGAGGTGCTCTGTATGGTTTGGTTCCTACAGAAAAGTATATATGAAATATGACACTATGGGGAGAAATACATAAATATATTATGTATTTTTATATATTGTATATGTGTGTAATTTTCTATGCTCAGGATGAGTTTTCACTTCAAAATATAATTTAAATGTAAGCATGCAATAAAATACATAGGAAATAAGACATAATTTCTGAATTACACATTACTTTCTTGTTGCTAGCTTTTTTGAGACAGAGTCTCACTATGCAGTTCACTTTTTTATTTATTTGTGTTGTGGCTGGCTCAGCCTGCCATAGGGGTGGGGCTGGCACAGCATGTGGTGTCAGGGATGGAACTGCAGTGCTTTAGACCACTGAGCTACCGCTCCAGCTCCACATTACATATATAAAGGTATATATATACCTATGTATATATGTATATATATATATATATATATATAATTTAAAACATAAAACACAAGAAAATAACCTTTCATTCAACTATAAAAAGTTGTTATATTTAATACTGATTTTAAAATATGTATTTATGTGGATGCATATGCATGTATATATATATACATATTTTACTACATTTTCATACCTTCACAAATAACTGTCAACACTAGAAGCAAATATTATTTTTTATATTTTAATTCTATTTCACTATTAGTTTTATTAATGAGGCATGGGACAATAATCTAATAGTGATCCATCATGATTGCTCATTATTCATGCTTCCTTATATGGTCTTACTTTAATTTTGAAAAGATGCTCCTGTCCTTTTTCTAATCTTAAATTCGATACTTAAATATTTGTAGGTACTTATTTGTAATAGCAAAGGTATTAATATCAAAATATAAATGCTTGTAAAAATCATAATATATGTTTACTGAACTTTTACATATTTTTCTATTATATTTACGTACCTTCTCCATCAAGGTAACCCTAAAATATAGCGGTTTGAAGTTCTCATATAATTTTTTTCACAATTTGCTGAGTCAACAATTTGATGGCGACTCCAGACTGGGCAGTGGCCTGGCATCTAGAGCTCTGGTGACTCGTTCGTGTGCACTTTGGTACCTCCATGCTCCTTCGCTTCTAACTCTGAACAGGATGTGTGTCTTCCAAGATTTCCTGTTCCATGGGCTTTTGCTTTGCACACCATGACAATTTCAGGGCAGCCACTTAGGCTTCATTTCCTTACAGCTAACAATGCCAGAGCAACTGGCACAGTTACCTGGACAAGAAGTGGTCACTCCACCATGACCGTGGGGAGATAAGATGGTATAACCACTATGTTGTGGTTGAACCTCTTAGGCAATTTCTTACAAAAGTTAACATGAAATTACAAGTCAGTGTTTGTTCTTGAATACTTGGTACAGAAAAGCAAAAGTCTGTGTTTATAAAACACCTATGTACAGATGTTCAGTGTAGCTTTATACATGTTGGTCAAAGCCTGGGTGAAGCCTAAACCCCCTGGGATGTGTCTGCAATAGACTGCTGTTCTCTAACAAGAAGGAAATTACTGAAAACCAATACAACAGTGTGGAAGAATATTTAGGGAATTGTGTCATCTGAAAAATGTCACTAGCAAGAGAACAATAGAAAAAGATTAAATTTATGAAATGTTCTTAGAATGACAACTCATACAAATAAAAATGTCAAGGTTGTCAAGGGTTAGAAGACTGGTGCTATGCTTTATGTCCAGTTGTCCCTCCCCCAAAGCCCCATGCAGTCATGGGATGGCCTTCTAGAGTTTGTAATTAATTCATGATCTATTGCTGGGATTATGGGTATGAATGCTTCTGGGATTATGGGTGTGAGCGCTACAGCCATGGGTAGCCTGAATATACTTTACGGAAGTAAGGGGGGCTTGCTCCCTGACACAGCCAGTGCTCCTTTTAGCTCTTTGCTTTTCTTTCGCTGCCATGAACAACCACTCTCTGCTGTGTGCCGCACTGCCATGGAGCCAGCTGGGTATGACCTGAAACCTCCACAAACTATGAGCTAAATAAGCCTTTTCATTCTTAAGTTTGAATGTTGGTTATTTTGTCCCAGAAAGTAGAGAAATGAAATCAAGATATCACATGGGGTGAAGACAAAAGTGATTGGGCATAAGAGGATATAAGAGGATCATTTTGAGTGTTATGATGAAGAACAGATCCGACGTAAGTCTAAAAATTACGTAAAGTTAAAGGTACGCATGTGCAAGTGAGTCAGCAATATAGACTATGGAAAGTTCAGTGAGGTGAAGATATTTAATCAGTGTCAATTGATTATCGTTTTACTATTATCATCAATGAAATATGCATGAGAATATATTTTCTGAGTTCATAATTATATCATAACAGAAATATTTAAAAAATAAAGACAAGAACTAGAAATGCATTTTAAAATCATATTGATATTTTTAAAATATGACCCTTTACAGAGAGATAAAAAAAAAAAAGTGTTCGTTTTGTTTAAGTTATACCTGGTTGATTTACTAACATAAAAAAAAAAATTTAAAATCAAATTAATTAGAAATGCAAAATAAAAATCAGTGCTCCCAACCGTTTTTCTTGTAGATATAAATGTAAGTTAATTTATAAAGACAAATAATTTCATCATTAAGAAAATTTGACACACATAGGTTAAAGTAACAAAAGATCAAACATGTTTTATAGAACTATGAGAAACACTTAGAATATAGGATTTAAAGGTATGACTAGCAGTACCAAAATGTATTATAAATAAATATACCAAAAATTTGACAGGAACTTTTTTGAAAGTTATGATTTTATTGAAAAATACTAAAAATGTTATAAATAATTATAAGATAAGTATTGGTTCAAATATTAAGATATAATTACTTTGAATTGAGATGTGGAATTATTTTGATTCTAATGTTAAAAATAAGACTATTCTTTTTTTTTAACTTGATAATTATATTGCAAATCAATTTGGTGTAACAGAAGATCAATAATAAAGGAATTTCTGATAGGAGAGGGTTAAGGAAGCAGTATTCCAATTTTAAATATAATAACAGTATAAATATGGATATATTTGGAACTGTGTGTAATGATATGAAATTGAATTTAAAAAGGATGACAGAACAGAGAGCTATGAAAAAAATTATGTTTATGGCACATGTATACGAGATTGAGTTTTCAATCAGTAGGACTAGAAAAAGGACTGTTCATTAAACAATAGAAAAATTGACTACATGTATTCTTTAATATTGAAATCAAGGCCAGGGAGATAGCTCAGTAGAATATGTGCTTGCCTGGCAAGTGCAAAGTCCTGAGCTTAATCCCAAGTACTGGAAAAAAAAAATACTGAAATAAAATTCATTTAGGTAAAAATTTATGTCATCTGCCTTAAGTAAAATTGATATCATGAGGTACTTTGAATTTAAGTACTCTGTCTCATCCAAAAATCCTCATAAATGAAGTGGACATCAAAGTTCCTGAATCTGAAGATGTATTTGAAACATATGTATTAGCCATAAAATCAGGTCTAGAAAATGTGAAAAATACCAAAAATAAGGAAGAAAAACATAGCTGAAATAAAAAATAAAAATAACAAAGGACCTAGTAGAATATTTCATCAATAACATAAATTCAAATTGAATATATCAATATTTTTATATATTCAATATAACCATATCAATTCAATTTTCCAGTGGACCAATATTGTAGCTTAGGAAAATGCAAATGAAAACCAGGCAGTAGCACTGTGCACTCCCTGCTCAGATTGGCGAAGACTGTAAGCACTAGAAATTCTCGTAGAGGACGAGTGGGAGGATGGGTTGTTCCATGTAGTTTAGGAAATGTTAGCTTTATCTTACAGAATAAAGGACATATAGATTCTGCACATCCTAATTTGCACTTCAGACATGCATATTGTAGATGTTGCACAATGTATCATTCAGGTTTCCCCACCACTTTAATATTTATTATTAAGAAGGAATCCCTTTCGCAGCATGTTTTTAGATGACAAATACTGGCTGACAATGGAAACTTGGATGAAAGTATACTGTATTTTCTCTTTGCAGAATCAAAGCATGTCTCAGAACGGAGTTTTGCTTTTTTTTTTTTTTTTTTTTTTTTTTTTTTTTTTTTTTTTTTTTTTTTTTTTTTTTTTTTTTTTTTTTTTTTTTTTTTTTTTTTTTTTTTTTTTTTTTTTTTTTTTTTTTTTTTTTTTTTTTTTTTTTTTTTTTTTTTTTTTTTTTTAGTTTATTAGTACAAGTGAACAGAATGTAATGTCTACGTTACTTTTAAGAATCCATTGCATGTACACAATACATAATTTCTTTTCTCATTCTTTACCCCTCCTTCTTCAATCCCCCCTCACCTTTGAGAAAAGTCTATCACCCCTCTTCCTATTGTTTCTCTTCTATTTTGCTCTTTATTTTTATGTGGGTATCTTACATAAAAAATACAATATTGGGGCTGGGGAGATAGCTCCGAGGCACAAGTGCCTGCTGGGCAAGTGCAAGGTTGTGAGTTCGAACCCTGGTCCCACAAAAAAAAAAAAAAAAAAAAAAAAAAAAAAAAAAAAAAAAAAAAAAAAAAAAAAAAAAAAAAAAAAAAAAAAAAAAAAACCAATATTTATTTATTTGTATTTTTACAGAAAGGTCTACAGGGTGTTCAGGATCTCACTACTAGATCAGACTCATAGTGATTGGGCTGTTTACAGCCTCCCAAGAGCTAGGATTACAGCTGTGCATCGCCACATCCAGTCTTCATTGTTACTCAGTGTGCCCCGGGGGCAGGGCGGGCACAGCAGGCCAGGTGATCTAACTCCTGGCCCCTGTGGCCTGCTTGCAGGTGCTCTAATCTGCTGAGCTATTTGGCCAGCCCTTAACAATGTAATATCTAAGCTGTGTTTCTAACCTCCCACACCCTCGTTAGTTTCCGGATTCCTGTTTTTTTACTTGTTTATGGTATGTAATATTTAGATTCCCTGTGGCTTTGCTACATGTGTGACACATCTTAATCCCCTTTTCCATCTTCTTTTCTTCATCTCCTATCCCCTCACTCCATTTTTTGATCCATTTCTCTTTAAAAAAAGATTTAGCCACCTTCTTCTTGGCATCCACCTTGTATTGTGGTTTTTATTTACACATTGGGTCTCTCATATTTTTTGTGGGAAATAATGAGAATAAACAATTACTGTATTGCAAAAATATTGATTTTTTTTCCACAAAGAAAAAATGCTTTTTTTTCCACCAAATTCTACTGTTCTGACCTATTTTTCAGTAAGTTACCACAATTTAACTTTTAAGTTCAAATAGTATAAAATCTGAAACAATATTACTTTTCTTATTCTGTGCGTAAATGGCTAAAATTTTTCAAATGTGGATATAGTCTGAGGAAATGATAGTTTTTAGGTTGTATATTATTTTTTCTACTGAAATCTTCACATAATGCCAACATAAGCAAGCTTTATGATCTGTTTCAACCTCAGGATATGTCTCACTTCTATGTTTCAGGTCAAAAATAAAAGAGAAAGCATGGCTGCATAACTTTCCATGGCATTCGCAGACTCATTTTCCCATAATAATAGTGTCTAGGTATCTGGCGGGGATGCTATAAAATGTCAGCTCTCCAATCTAGCTGCATAGTTTCAATTCAGTAGTGTTTCATATCTCTGTTATATAGCTCCAGCCTAGCAGAGGCAGAATCCAAACGACAGTGTCAGGTTTTAAAAGAAAACCAGAGAACTCTTCACCTACTCACTGATGTTCTTTCTGCTCTATGCAGGAGGAATGAATCCAGGTTCAAATTGTTGAAAACAAACAATTAGAAATTGAATCAAAGCCTGTTTGGTTTCACAATTGAATGCCTAGATTCAATAGGGATAGTAACAATGCAAAGTAATAGCCTGCCGAATTCAATGAATATGGCTTAATAACTTGGGACCACAGCAGGACTTGGGTAAAATTAAAAGGTAATGTAAAGCTCCTAGATATGCTCCACTGAATTAGTATTCTTAGACACATGTCCGCACACTATTCACAGGGAGCACTGTTGGCTTCATTACAGTTACTGCCTACATTAGCTAGCACTAATGTGTGGGAATGAGTTGTAGCTGGCCTATGAAAGCACACTGAAATTTTCATTAGGTTTCAGTCAAAAAGTGCTTGTTTTGCAGAATGGAGTCTATGTCAATAAAATGGATTGGGTGTCACTTAAACCAAGTGACGTGCTAATCTCCTAGAGCCCTCTGTTCTTAATCTCTGCAGGACATGAGTCTCTTTCGAAGCATGAGCTGTTCTTCCAGGTATCAGCTATTGAGCTCTTTCATATAAATTTGAAAGTGAAGCTTATCAGTGTTCCAGTGTGGTTGCTGTCTATGGAAAAAAAATCCTCCTACTTCGCCTAAATCCATGGGCAACTTCCGGATGCTTCCAGGGCCTGTTTGCACCCTTTAATTATACAGAAGTTGGCTTTGGTGAGAGCTGCCTGTGACTGATTGGATTAGAGCATTACTCCTGGCCATTGCTAAGGTAACTTGACTCTTGCCCTTGTATAGTTAGACATGAAGAAAATGTTGAGTAGAGCAGCGCCTCCATCCAGAACTTCCAGATTTAGAACCCTAATGTAAAGGTGAATCCATAGCTCACCATCTTAAAGCACACTAGCAGAATAAGAGAAGTGAGATTAATAATTATGCAGTTTATAGAGAAAATTTAAAAATACATGAAGATGGCTCTGATTCTTTTCCTAATATTTGAAAATCATAGTTACTCTACATAGAAATCTTGAAAAACAAAGTATGAAATGACTAGGGAATCAAAAATCCAAATAGGTTGGCAAAACTCTTTAAAATGTAAGATTAAATAGACATCTACCTTCTGCAACCTTTATGTTCTAATGCCAGAATAGTCACGGACTAACTGTATTTGTGTACAGTGGGATTTTTATGCTTTGCATTCTGTATTTCTATCAAAGATCTGCAAGTCTTATGTTGTTAGACTTATGAATATATCCAAATTATAAACATTCTCATAGAATGGAATTAATTCATAAACTTGGCACTGTATCTATGTCTATATCCATTCCAGGATAAAGCAGTCACGTTTCTTTTTAATGTATTAATATATTGGCTTTATTACTACACTGATAGGATAAATAATGTCTGTCATTGAATAACTCAGAAAATATCAATTTCAGTTAATGAAAAGTAAAATTTACAATGATAAATCAATTTACTAATACTAATAAATTTTTGAGGGGGCTGGGGAGATAGCTCTGTGGCACAAGTGCCTGACTGGCAAGTGCAAGGTTGTGAGTTTGAACCCCAGTCCCGAAAAAAAAAATTTAAAAAATAAATAAATAAAAAATAATTTTTTTTACTTTGTTTGAAGAGATTAAATATTTGCAACCAATGTCAGGTAATTAATAATGCCATATCCATAAAGCTAATACATGTTAACACATTGAGGAAAAGCAATGTTTTCTAAAAATATCTTCAAACTTGACACTACCGACAGTTATAAAGATATTTGACTTTTTAAACTAGGATATTTTAGAATTATTTATTAACATAGTACTACGGTTTGTGCATAGGAGTCCCCCCAAAGCTTCATGCAGTCATGGGGTGGCTTCTGGAATTTGTAATTAATTATTGTAGAAATGGCTGCTGCACCTCCCCTGAGGCATGTGATTTGCATTTCAATGTAAGGAAGAATAGTTCCTGATTGAACAGCTAGCTCTCCCTGCTCTCTTGCTCTTAGCCTCTGCCATGAAAGGTTGCCCCTTGCCATGTGCCACTCTGCCTTGGAGCCAGCTGAATATAGACTGAAACCTCCAGTAGCTGTGAACTAAATAAACATTTCCTTCCATCATTTTGAGTGTCGGGCACTAGTCCCAGCAATGACAGAAGATTTAATTAAGACACATAGGTTATTATATTGTAGTGTCTTAGTTACTTATTATTCGTTGCTGGGACAAATACCCAACACTCAAAATGAAGGAAGGAAAAGTTTATTAGCTCACAGTTACTGGACGTTTTAGTCCATATTCAGCTGGCCCAAGGCTGAGTGGAACAGAGCAGAGCACATCCAGTTCGTGGCGGTGGAACAGTAACAAATGGTGGCAGAGGTAGCCAACCAAATAAGGCAGCAGAGAACAAGAGCTCTAGTCTGTCTGTCTCTCTTTATATTCCTATCAGGCTCTCTGCCTTAGGAAATCCGCCCTAGACCACACCCATAGTCCCATCCCTACTCAGAATGATAATCCCACCAGTACTAAAACACATAATTCCAGTGACTCATGAATCAAGTCTCAATCTATAGAAGTCCCCGCCCAATGATACATGAGGCTTTGGCGGGGGCAACTAGACATAAACAATAACATGTAGTATAATAAAAATATTAGGAATGTTATTTTGCTTTAAAAACTCAGCATAAGACTGGCTGTGGTGGTTTATGCCTATAATCTCATCTCTTATAAGGCTGTAAATAGTTGGATCAATGAGAGTCTGATCTAGTAGTGAGATCCTGTAAAGACCTTCCCTAAAATACAAAAATAAAATAAAATAAAATAAAATACCCTCCATACAGATATTGTGACAAACAATCTTGTATAGGAACGTGGATAAACATTGCATTATTTTATGAGTTACAAAGATATAATGAGAAAATAAGGGTAATGGCATAGTTAGTCTCTAATATTAAGTAGCACTTAAAGTTTTCTAATTAAGAAAATAAAATATAGTTTCTTAGGAAATGTGTGTGTGTGTGTGTGTGTGCATAGTTCTTGTCCTCTCTGTTATAAACTGCATGAATCTTAAATGTTTCAACATGCATTAAGATTGGCCCAAGTACACAATAAGAATGTTAGAGGAACTAACGAATAACCATATTGTTTCAGAATCTTCTTCAGTATAAAATTTGTCTGCTCAAAAGTGCCTGCCTGGCAAGCACAAAGTCTTAAGTTCAATCCCTGGAACCACCAAAAAAAAAAAAAAAAAAAAAT
>PVJA010017202.1:9183-42156 GCA_004027025.1 Myocastor coypus | reverse complement strand
CAGTAGACACTTTGCTAAAATACAAATAAATAAATAAGCTGTTTAATCTCTGTGTATTTTGCGATTTTCAAATTATTTTCCAGTTACTGACTTGTACTTCAATTCTATTTTATAGGAAGAAAAGACATTTATGATTTCTGGGCTCTTTTATTTTACTAAAGCATCTTAATTGCTCAGAAGGTAATCTTTCTTTGTGAATGTCCAATAAGAATTTTTAAAGAATGTACAAATTTAGATGACATAATCTATGAATGTTGTCTATATACAACTGCTTGATGGTGTTAAATTCTATGTCTCTACTGATTTTCTGCTGACCAAATTTGTTTATTTCAGAGCAAAGGGATCAAGTTTTCCCAATATAATATTAGTTTTATCTATTTGTCCATAGCGTTCTCTCAGTTTTCTTCTCTGATATTTAATATTCTGTTAAGATTCAAGTTAGAACATAATAAAGATTGAAATGTGAACTTCCTTGTAGATGATGGACAACTTCAGTAATATTCAGTGACTGTCTTTACCCATGATAGCTATCTTTGCTTTTAGGTTTATTCTGCCTGAAAGTAGACTACATATTGCACGTTTTTTGATTAGTGTTAACACAGTATATCTTCATTCATATACAATGATTTATGCTTCTTTATATTTCAAGTGGGTTTCTCATGAATGACATGAAACAAGGCTTCTAAACTGACCACTTTGATCATTTCTATCCACTATTTGATGTACCCAGACACCTCTCACTGAGTGGTTACTGAAATGGTTGAGTTATTATTTTTAATCTATTAATTATAATAAGAAAAACAACAATGAGACAGTTTAAGAACATGTTAGTAGGACAGCAACAATACTTAATACAATGCAAATTGTTGTATTCATAATAGTCGTTCAAACTACAAGATGCCGACATGATGACTTTGCTACACACCATTACAACAAATATTTCTTCTCATTCAACTAAAAGTAGTTGTATGTATAGCCCAATATTCCATAATAGTACTGGGTTATCAGAAGAACTGAAAATGTCAGAAGCTGTTAACTTGAGCCTTTTACAGTTCAGCATATTCATCTGGTTTACTTTTTATACCTCATCGTTAAAGTTTTCTATAAGAAAAACCATGTTGAAGCAAGACCTATATAACAAAAACTGTAACTTTTGTATCTCACAAGGTCAGTCAAATCATCTCAGGATTTACTCTGAAACCTTGTATAGCATTTTGTAGAACTTTTGTCAGCATCAGCTATCTGGATGAGTGGTGGCAATTGTTTTTCCAATTTGCTATCTGTGAAAGCCTAGAGAATATTTTCTCTCTAGGTGACTCTCCTGAGACATGCTATACATCATTGATCCCTTTCTTCTGTGGCCCCACAATCTCCTTGAACAGAAAATTTGGAACACCACTGAGTTATATGTTGTTACAGTACACGCTCCTTTATGTTCTGAGTCCTCACTGACCTATCAGGGATAGGGTCCTAAAATACTGCCTACCTTTGTAGCCCTTCCTTTTCTCTAATTTTTGATCTGCACACTTAAGTTGTTAAGTCCCCTGAAGAAAAGCTTAGTGATGATGTTACTCTATACCATAGGCATTTGAGCTTAACAGCACTGTCTTTCTGAATATGAAATGCTTTTGACTTCACATACAAATGGAATTTTCTACCAGTCATTGATATTCTAACCAATCCCTATAGAATATGATAAAAAACTACACATTTTTACGGAGAAATTTAGAAATCTAGCCATATACAAAACTGTAGCAGGTCAATCCTAACACATGCTTTCTTTGTCTCCCATTTTTGTATTTTTTTAAACAAATATTTACTTGAGAAGGAGTATAGTAATAATTAATATGACATTAAAAAGTAGCACACATCAAAAAGACCAGAATGACAGGTATTCAAAGCATAGTCGTAATATTTCACATTGTTATTCTCAGTGTCAAAATCTGTTGAATATTTTGAGGACCATTGTCTAACTCATCCTGCATATATGAATGCATGTTTTTGCCAATGCTATATTTCCTAAGTTTACTGCTTGCTGTTTCTTCATTGTTTAATCCTTAAGTTCTTGATTTCCATTTAGCTGTGTGATACCATTCCATTTTTATTTCTTCTTTTCAGTTTTTACACTAAGTAGACTGTACAGTATTTACACATGTAGGTCTGTTTCATTTCACTTATGAGCATATGCTCAAAATTCATCCACTTACTATGAAGGCTTTAAGTTTATCATTACTTATAGCTGAATAATATTCCATTGTGTAAAAGAAAACATCTTTTTCATCCATTCTTCAGGTGACAGGCATTTTGTTTCTTTTGAAAACATGACTATCACAAATTGTGCTGCTATAAACATTGGAGAACAAACATCATTGAGATACGATTTATTCTGTTCTCCTGGGAAAATTCCCTGTAAGGGGACAGGTGGATTGAATGGGATTTCCGATTCTAGTTTTTTAAGGAGTCTACACAATGATTTCCATAACGGTTGTACCAGTCTTCATTTCTACCAGGACAAGACAAGGGTTCCTTTCACCACACAGTCTCTCCAACATTTGTTGCAGGTTTATTTCTTTGTGATAGCCATTCTTTCTGGGGTGAGATGGTATCTAATTGTTGATTTAATTTGCATTTCACAGATGGCAAGTGATGGGGAGAATTTTTTCATGTATTTCCTAGCTTCTAGTAAACTTTCCTGTGAGAATTGTGTGTTCATCTCAGATGCCCATTTCTGGAATGGGAGTTTGAATTTGGAGGCTCTAACATTTTGCAGTTCTTTTAAATTCTAGATATAATATCTTTATCTTAATATTTACCAGGTAAAATTTTATTTTGAAATTTTTAGGTACTCTTTTCACTCTGTTGGTAATTTCTTTTAATGTTAAAAAACTTCTAAGCAAGAGGAAGTCCCAGTGTTTAATTCTTTTAAGTGCTACACATGTATTTTGATTTATGTCCATGAACTATGTGCCTCCATCAATGTCTTCAAGTTTTCCTCCTATTTTATCTTCCAGGAGATTTAGTGTTTCTGTTTTAATATTTAGATATTTAATTTATTTTTACTTTAGTTTAGTGCATGGTGATAGACCTGGGTCAAGTTTTAGTTTTTGTCATGTAGTGATCAAGTTTTTTCAGTATCATTTGTGAAAGAGGCTACCTTTCTTCCAGTAAACATGCTTAGCCCCTTTATTGAAAATAATGTGGCTGATGGTGTTTGTGGTTGTTTCTGCATCTTCTCATCTTTTCCATTGATCTGCCAGTTTGTTTGTTTATTTGTTTATTTATTTATTTTGCCAGTACCATACTGATTTTATCACAGCACTTTTATAGTATCGCAGCACCACTCCTATTTAATATAGCTCTGGAATCATTAGCTAGAGCCTAGACATGACAGAGCAATAAAAGGAATAAGAATAGATAAAGAAAAAGTTAAACTATTATTATTTTCAGATGACATGATACTACTTGGAGGATCCTAAAAACTCTACCAAGAATATACTGGAATTAATATGGAGATTTGGTAGCACAGCAAGATACAAAGTCAATACCCAAAAGTCCATAGCATTCTTCTACACATAACAAATACTCTGAGAGAGAATTTGGAGAAACAATACCTTTTACAATAGCACCACAGAAAATAAAATGAAACAAAATGAAAATGAAAGACTTCAGTTTTTCCCTATTTAGAATAATGTTAGCTGTTGGATTGTCATTCATGGCTTTTATTAGATTGAGGTAGAGGTCATCCATCCCAATTTGCTGTAGGTCTTTGAACTCAAAAGCCTTTCTTGCATCAGTTGAGATGATCATGTGGTCTTTGGTTTTGGTTCTATTGATATAGTGTGTTACATTTGTAGATTTGCATACGTTGAACCATCTTTGGATGAATCCTACCTGGTCATGATGTACAATCTTCATAATTATTTGCTGTAGTATGTTTGCTAGGCTTTTATTGAGGATTTTCGTATCTATGTTCATTGGAAAGATTGGCCTGTAGTTCTCTTTTTTAGTTGCATCTTTGTCTGATTTTGGTATCAGTATACTTGCTTCCAGGAATGATTTTCAGAGGATTGATTCCTTTTCAATTTCATTCAAGAGTTTGAGTAGCATTGAAACTATATCTTCTGTAAATTTCTTGTAGAATTCAGTAGTGAATCCATCAGAACATGGACTTTTATGTCAGTAGATTTTTTCATTACAATTTGTATTTCATGGGCTGTTATTGGGTTATTGAAAGTTCTTATATTTTTTTGATTCCAGTGTGGCAAACTGTACCTTTGTGGGAGTCTATCCATTTCATCTGTGTCTTCAGTTCTGTGGGAGTAAAGATTTTCAAAGCAGCTATTAATGATTTTCTGAATCTCCACTGGATCTGTGGTAATTTTGCCCTTTTCATTGCATATTGCTTGAATTTGAGCTTTTTCTTTCCTCTTTTTGATTAGGTTTTCTAGGGGCTTATCAATTTTATTTATTTTTTCAAAGAACCAGTTTTTGATTCATTAATTCTTTGTATTGTTTTCTTCATCTTGACTAAATCAATTTCTGCTCTAATCTCTGTAATTTCCTTCTGTTTTTGGACTTTGGGTTTGGTTGGCTCTTCATTTTCTGGATAATCAAGGTGTAGCATTAGATTTTTGTTCTCATTCTGTTTTCTTAATGTGTGAGTTCAAAGCTATAAATTTCCCTCTAAGACAAGCTTTCATTGGATCTCATATGTTATAATTGCATTTTCATTAAATTGTAGCTATTGTTTAATTTCATATGTAACCAATTTGTTACTGAGGAGGGTGTTGTTTAATTTGTTGGTTTTTTGTTGTTTCTTTTGCTATGTATTTTCAGTTTCTTTGCACTGTGCTTAGATAATATGGATGGGATAATTTCTGTTTTCTTACATACACTTGATTGTGGTCTATGCAACAGTAAGTGGTCTATTTTAGAAAATGTCCCATATGCAGCTGAAAAAAATGTGTATTCAGAAGTGTTCGGATGGAGCACTGTATATGTCCACTAATTCCATTTGTTTCAAGTTCTACTTCAGTTCTGTTACCTCTTTGCTACTTTTGTGCTTACTTAATCTATCATTTTGGGATAAAGAGGCATTAAGATCTGTTGCATAATTTTTGCTTGGTGCTGAAAGAAACAACAAGACCTGATGAATGTACCTTCAGAGAACTCACTGAGATTTGTCTCTTTCAGTGAGCCCAGAGCCTCAGAAGGCTATTCTTTTTATTCAGTATTATAAAAAATGGCTAAGGAATATACATCACTACTTTAATAAATAAAGCATATTCCAGACACGCAGCTCACACAAATGTTTTCAGACATTGTAGCTCACGCAAATGCTAACAAATAATACTTTAAGCAGGAGAAGAGGCAACCATTGGTGTCATGTAGCAGAAAAACAAAGAACAGGTCACCCACGGGATGAGCCACCATCTGCAATCTTGAGCCCCTGCTTTCTGGGAATCTCAGGCAACAGAAGGCAGCCCTCCCTGGGCTCTGTCTATAACTCAAGGACAGGGCACCCGCAGGAGTAGCCACCACCTGAAACTCCAAGCCTCAGCTTTCTGGGACTCCCGAGCAACAGAAGGTAGCCCTCTCTGGGCTCTGGTCCGTGTCTCACCGCCTCTAGACACCAACTGGCCTTTATTCTTACCTCTATGTTACTGCAAAGATTTCCTGTTAAGGTTATAGTATTGGATATTAGATTTTTCATGTCTGTTAAGATGTGCCTTACATAGCTGGGTGCTCCTTTGTTGGGTGTGTATATATTTATGAATGTTACCTCTTCATCTTGACGTTTTCCCCTACACAGTATTTAGTGGGATTTATTCATTTCATTTGATTAATCTTGGATTGAAGCTCAGATTATCTGCAAGCAGGATTGCTGACCCTGCTTTTCTCTGAGGTTCTTGGGAATGTACTATTGCTGGCGTTAATTCAGCAATTTCTTTTCTTACTTCAGAGGTTATTTCTGATCTGATTTCCTCTATACCTTTCTGCATATATTTCTTTACTTCCGATGCTACTATTTCAGAGATTTCAGCCATGTTATACCCATTTTCTTCTACATTAGTGCTTCCTGCATTCGTTCTGGGTGGCTCGTGGCTTGAGATTGCATCTTGTTCCTTCTCTTTATCATTTTGTATAGCACTGTCCTCTGACTTTTGGTGTAGAGCATTGTTGGAGTTATGCTGTTAGAGCCTACTGAAATTTGGGTACAGATCTAGCAAGTTCATTCTTGTTCAGAGGTGCCTGGCTGGGTCGGACTATTGTGCTCAGCTTCTTCCTCCTGTACTCCATGGGAGTGAATCTGCTCTGCTCTTCTGGCAAGATGTTTAGCTCCTGGATTACCTGGGAGTATCTGATCCCCAGCCTCTCTGCAGGGAATTTTGCTTACATATTGCACGGGAGGTGTCGTGTCTGTAGCCTGGATGAACAAGTTCTTCTTGCAGCATGCAGGCAAAGGTTCTTACTCACAGGCTGGTCCTAAGATCTGAGTGGGGAAGACACTCAGGGCAGGCAGGGAACAAATTCCAGGTAGGAAAGAAGCTCTGGGCACAGTGCACACTTGAGAAGTTCCTTCCTACATGCACACAGGTCTTGCGACCTGGGCCAATTGGCATTATTAACAACGATTTTTACTGTTTCCCACATGAGTTGATTCTGGATGAAAAATGTTCAGTTAAGGAATGAAGTAATTTTATTATGTAAAAACTGAAGCCATTAATTATTATCATGCTATCTCTGGCATAAATACAAAACATAACACAATATTAGAGCTCAACATTGTGTTTTGAGTAATTCTAGCAACTCACACAAGAAAACACTCTCAAAACAGCAGCCACTGTATCGATTGTACTATTATACTCAGAGTGTATATTTTCTGTATATTGAAAAAGTTGTAGGTCTAAACACATGCTCAGATGTATAATTCAAGCACAGCAATGCTTTCTCTTATTTATGTAACTATTAATATTTAATATTCTCGTTCAGTGATTATCTTTCTGCTGAGTTTGTCTTATTTCAGACTGCTTAGCAAAGCACTTAAACTGTGCTATTTATAAATGGCAGAAATTTGTTACTCACAGTTCTGTGCTCTGAAATTCAGAGATAAGTATGTGAACATGCCTAAGGAGAGACCTATTCACAGTTGCAGATTGTTGACTTCCTACTGCAGCACTAAATTAGACAAATTAAAAAAATTGTACAGGAATGTGATGAAGCGAAATCTCACTCATGAGAACCCTATCCTCATGAATTCATCTAACCTGATTATCTCCAAAGGTCTATTTTTTTTTTTTTTTTTTTTTTTGGTGAGAAGGAGCTGTCTTTCATTTTTAGTTGCTTTTAATAAGAAATAACAATGCAACAGGTTCTAAATACGTTAGTAATACATTCCCAATAATTGATACAATGCATATTATTGTCTACTGAGTAGTTATAGAGAGCACAGGGTGTAGACATATTAGTTTTCTAATCATTATTAGTACAAAAATTTTCTTCTTATTGAATTAAGAGAAATTATACATAGTCCAGTGTTCCACAATCACAGTGGGTAATTCGCTAAACTGACAACATTGGAAGCTGTTGATTTAATCCTTTTACAGCTCAGCATACTAATCTAGCTTTATGTTTTATGCCCCATGGTTAAACTTTTCTACTGGGTGGCTAAGAACGAATTAAGTCAAAACATGTATAACAAAACTTGTAACTTTTGTATCTTCCAAGGACAGTAAAGTTCCCTCAGGTTTACATTAAAACCCCGTACATTGCTTTGTAGAACCGATGTCAGTGTTAGCCATCTAGACAAGTCACAGCCATTGTTTGATCAGTTTGCTCTCTGTAAATGTCAGAGAGAATGTTTTCTCTGTAGGTGACTCTCCTTAAGCACACTATATATCGTCAGTTCCTTTCTTCTGTGGTCCCATAATCTCCTTGAACAGAAAATTTGGGAAGCCACTGGGTCATAGGATGTCAGAGAACAGGTTCTCTTACATCCTGAGTCCTCACTGACCTTGAAGGGCTAGGGCCAATTGACTACCCTTGTAGCACTTCCTTTTTTCTAATATTTTGGTCTGTAAACTTATATCCTTAGAGAAGCTTAGTGATACTATTACTGTATGACATAGGTACTTGAGCATGACATCACTGTCTTTCTGAGTATCAAACATCTTAGACTTACCTTAAAATTGGTATTTTCTATCAATCATAGATATCTAATAAATCTCTATAGAATGTGATAAAAAAAAAAGTTACACATTTTTACACAAAAATTTAGAAATTGAAGCATACACAAAATTCTAGCCAGTTAGTGAGTGCTATGGAATTTTCCTAGTCTCTTACTCTCATTAATTATCCTTTTCTGTTTTCTTGGTTTTTGTTTGTTTGTTTTCTTTTTTGTCTTTTTGAGACAGGGTCTCACTGTGCAGTTCAGGCTGGCCTTGAGCTCACTTTCGTAGCCCAGGCTGGTCTTGAACTCACACCGATCCTCCTGCCTCAGCCTCCTGAGTGTTGGGATTACAGGCGTGCGCCACCACGCCCCGGCTTTTCTGTTTTCTTGTAAAGCAACCATTTACTTGAAAGAGAGTATAGCAGAAACTGAAATTACTGGGACCTCCTCTGGCTGAGAAGTTTTTGCACATCAAAAGAAATTATTAACCAATTGAAAAGACAACCCACACATTTGAAAAGATTTTAACTGCTAAGTATCCAGACAGAGGCCTTTTGTCTATAATTTATTGAGAACTAAAAAACATTAGGGTCTCTCTCAAAATTAAAAGACCCAATCCAGATATGGGCAACTGAGGTACACACACTTCTCAGAGAAATTCAGTAAGCCTATAAATACCTGAAGAGATGCTCCACATCATTAGTCATTCATGAAATGCAAATTAAAACAACACTTACACACTATCTCACCCCAGAAAGAATGGCTACCATGAAGAAATCAAGCAACAACAAAAGTTGGAGAGGCTGTGGGGAAGAAGAAATCCTTCTCTACTGCTGGTGGGAATGCAGACTGGTGAAACCATTATGGAGAGTGGTGTTAAAAAACTAGAACTGGAAATCCCATTCAATCCAACTATCCCTCTACAGAGAATTTTCCCAGAAGAACTGAAAACATCATATCATAGTGATATCTGTACACCTATGTTTATAGCAGCACAATTTATAATAGCCAAATCTTGGAAACAACCAAAATGTCCATCATCTGAAGAAAGCTTCAAAAGATGTGGTATTTTTATACAATGGAATATTACTCAGCTATAAAGAGTGATAAACTAGAAGACTTCATATATAAGTAGATGTATCTTGATGATATACACATAAGTGAAATAAACCAGACTTACATGTATAATTATCATATAGTCTCCCTAGTGTAAGCACTCAAAAGAACAAATACAAATGGAAAGACATAACATAGCTGAATGGAAATCAAGAACTTAAAGGTTAAACAATGAAGAGCTTGCAAGAACAAAAGTTAGGAAACTTAGCAGGAACAAAACCATGTACTTATATACACAGGATGAATTATACAATGGTCCTAAGAACCTCCAAAAGTTTTTTTCATACTGAAGATATCAATATGTAACACAAAGGCCTATTTTTTAATTCCATTATATTGGAGGTCATAGTTTCAGTATATGAATTTTCTGGGAAAAAAGCATTCAGTCAATGAAATTCATGTCCCCTTCACATGTATTCATGTATCCCATCCTCTATACCTTCACTTTAAAGAAGACTTAATTCAGTTCACATTTCATAGAAGTTTCAGTCTGTATTCAGCTGATTACAAAGCACAGTGGTATGAGGAAGGGACCTAGCAGAGAAGTTTCCTTATGACATGGCACAGAGAGATAACAAGAAGTTAGGAAGGAAATAGACCTTCCAGACCATACCTGCAGTGACCTATCTCTGACCAGTCTTCACCTCCCAGCATCCCATCAA
Source organism: Myocastor coypus (assembly GCA_004027025.1). Classification (NCBI taxonomy): domain Eukaryota; kingdom Metazoa; phylum Chordata; class Mammalia; order Rodentia; family Myocastoridae; genus Myocastor; species Myocastor coypus. Next base: position 32,208 of record PVJA010017202.1, on the reverse strand, counting down.
ATTTAGCTATAAAATAATTAGAAGACTAATCTTCTGATGAGTATAGTCCCCCATGGGTCATATCACCTCCCAAGTCCTCTAACTATGACACATAAGGTCTTAGGGGTAAATGTCGATATAAATTCTAATAGATGCCTTCACACAGATTTTTTTACCTGTGGATTCTGGCCCTGGCTGTAGGATTTTTCTTCCTCACTGTGGCGATGAGATTATTATTCTAGTGGTCCCTTAAGACACATAAATTAAGACACAGTTTGTGAAGACTATATCAGAATACATTTGAACTTTAAAAATCTTAGGTTATATGCCCAAATGATACTATGATATTTATTGTATACTATTTTTATAACATCTATAGTAAGTGTAACTGAAAGTATCAAAGGAAATTCATGATCTGTTTATCTACAAACATTGTAATTTAGTGTTGCATTAGCATAATTGCATGGAGGTGTTGCATGCTTCCAAGGTTGTCCATTGTTTGCTCCGTCTTTAGCACAGAATAGAAACACAAGCCTTTGCTGTTTTCCACTGAAGGATGGATGATACAGGCCCTTTATGAGCTTAGTCAGCCAGGACAGATTTTCTGAATTAAAGTTCTTTATGGATAGAGTATATGACTGAAAGCTAGACAAAATTTTAGAGAAATGATGCAAAAATTACTACTGACATTGTCTGAAAATCAGTTCTTGTTTAGATGGAAGTAGCCAGATCAACTGTCGTAAAACATCAGGGAAAGCATTTACTTCTCTCAGAGCCAGGTGGAAGAATAAGATGAAAATGCAGTGGTTCTGTCATTCCTGGATCAAGAATAGGCTGATCCATTTCCTGCTTCTTGCGGTAGTTAAATAATATAAAATATTTTTTAAATACAACAAATGAACTTATTTCCTGATGCAAGACAAATTTCAAAAGATTCTAAAATTATGTATCTATTCTGTAGCTAGAAACAAATTTTGGCAGTAAAACGGATGGAGATGTATCATGAAATGTAGATAATTTATAAAGTAATCCAACTGGGTGCCCCGGAGTCCCACCTAGTAGCACATGCCTGTAACCCAGAGGCTGAGAGAGGAGGAATGCTGCAAGTTTGACTGAAGCCTGGACTACAAAGTGAGTTCAAAATCAGCCTGAATCACATGGAAAGTCCCATCTCAAGAAATAAATAAAAGAAAGACAAAGAAAGAAAGAAAAAGAATCTAACTATTGTAGTGTCTAAAGTTCAAGACTTAATACATTGGGTTTTTTGTTGTTGTTTTGTTTTGTTTTGTTTTGTTTTTTGTTGTTGTTGTTTTAGCAAGACTGGGATTCAAACTCATGACCTTGCACTTGCCAGGCAGGCACTTGTACCACAGAGCAATCTCCCTGGCCACACATTGTTTTTAACTTTTAGCTTTCCTCAAAGAAATACTACTACTTAAATCTTCTAAAATCCATAGCTATCAAAAATTAGGGTCAGTCAGATAGCTCGGCAGACTGAAGCATCTGCTTAGGCAAAGCGCAGCAGCAGAAGTTCAATCCCTAGCAAGCTGTGCCAGCCCCACCCCCTGGGCAAACTGAGGTGGTAATAGAGACTGGGTGTGGTGGCTCACACCTATAATCCCAGTGCTTGGAAGGCTGAAAAAGAAAGAAAGAACGAATGAATGAATGTCCCCAGGCAGATTGGTACAAACCTGTAATCCATCCCAGCACTCAGGAGGCAGAGGCAAGAGGATAGCTGTGGATTTGAAAAGGGAACTAATTTTCCAGCATTGAGATTCTCAATTCAATGATCATGTCTCATTATCATCATTATTTATGTGGATTTACAATGATATATATTCTTTATTCATATGGATTTACAACTATGTATATTTTTTGCATGTGATATATACCTGTAATCACAGCTCTGAGGAGGCTAAAATAGGAAGATCATTATGAGTCTGAGCTGTGTAGTGAGATCCTGTACCAAACATAAAAACTTATATATATATATATATATATATATAGATAGATAGATAGATAGATAGACAGATAGATAATTTTACATAAATTTATATGTATATAATTTTATATAATTTAATTATATTTTTAAATTTTCTAAGTATTTTTATTAAACCACAACATTAATAAGGTGGTGAATCTATTTTATATTTCTGCTTTTACATGTCAAATACATAATGGTATTAAAAATAAATTTGTACAAGTAAATTGAATTCTTGTTATAAATCAAAGCATAAGATAGAATTTTACTGTGAAGTACCATGTCTTTCAACTTTGATGCTGCATTCTCATGAGTTGCAAAATTTGGTTGTAAATTCTTTTTTTCTTTCTCTCTTTCTCTCTTTCTTTCTTTCTTTCTTTCTTTCTTTCTTTCTTTCTTTCTTTTTCTTTCTTTCTTTTGTGGCCAGCTCAGCCCACCCGGTGGGTGGTCCTGGCACACCATGTTGGGCCAACGATTGACCCATCATCCATCCCTGTGTTGTCCCAAGCTTGCCTGAATGGGTGCTTTAAACTGCTCAGCTATCTCTCTAGCCCTCATTTATTTTTATTAACTTGTTTCCAAACTCAATTTCATTATAGTTTGGAAATTTTCTCCTTTAAATTTGTGCATATATTTTTGTATATAAATATATATTATATATACAAAATTTATGTTAGTTCCCAATAAATCAGTGTATAACTTATCTTTCTAATAGCAGCATCATAATTTTAAAGTATGAATTCCTTAAATGCTTAAGTCATTGTTTGTGTAGCTATTATCCATTATGTTATGAAAGGTGTTATATGAACATAGTTGCTAATTATTGTAAATTTCTGTTCTCATGTATCCATGACATCGTGAGGCACCTTGATGACCGGATGTACAACATTCTGTAATTGATTTTCCATGTCTAAATGAAGTTAGAATTAAACAAGTTTAAGAGCTAATTTTTAACAGAAATACTGAAGCAGAAAGCAGAATAAACACAAACTGCACTTGTCATGCAGATTATATGAAGTGTGTTGGACAGCAAAAGTAAAGTCAAAATTCCTAAAAGAGAGAAGCCATCCCCATAGCTTCTTAGTGCACCAGTCTCAGGTTGTTTTCTACAAAAGCAGTATATGTTGTTTCTTTTGCCTGGATCAATTTCCCATTTAGGTATTAGCTACTTTTATTCTGGTAATTCTTTAATATTCATTTTATACGCTGTATCTATAGAGAAGCATTTGTATTTCTAACAATAAGATTTTCTATCCCCCAACCTCATTTTTCCTGTGAGATTAATGTATATAAAATACATCTTTGTACCAGTATAACCTTTAATCAGATAGAAATTATATGAGAGAAATTAGTATTTTGCCTAACTGTTATACTCAGTTTGTGCTCCAGAAATTGAATATTAGATATAAAGGTGGATGAATGGATTATTAAATAGGTATGTAAATATATGGATGACAGGTAGAATTTATATATCTTTTCCATCTTTTCTCAATCCACTTAGGAGTCTTCATCTGTGGAAGCATCAGTCTATTTTCAGAAGTTTCCTCTATGTCCTTTATCTTTTTCTATCCCAGATTTTCCCTTTATTCATATTATAATTCAGTACAGAAATGCTAGCATCTTCCATAAAATCTATGTGAATGGACAAGGCTTAGGTGCTCTTGTTGAAATTTTCTCTGATTTTATAGAAACTGAACATATATTTCTCAGAAAACCCAAAAGAATGTGAAAACTTTTTGATATCAAATATATACATATGCATGTACGAATATGCAAAAAACTCACTATGCTGTACAAATGAAATCAGATAATAAAATTTAAATGATTTATTTGTTCATTTGTTCATTTAGTGCAGGGCCTTACTACTCCAGGATCCTCCTGTCTCAGCCTCCCTAGCATTGATATTAGAGACCCACACCATCACACCCAATTTCTGTGGCCAGCTCAGCACAGAGCCTGCATGTCATGTGGTGCTGGTGATGGAACCTGGGTCCTCACCCTTGCCAGGAAGGTGCTTAGACCACTGCACTACCAACCTGGCCCAGTAACTTTTTAAGATAGAAACCAAGTGTGGTGACACAAACCTACAATCTCAACTGGGGAGGCTGAGACAGGAGGATCACTGCAAGTCTCAGGCCAACATGGGCTGCACAGTTCAAAAGTGAAACTAGAGCTGGTGATATGGCTCAGTGGACTCAGCTCCTCCTTAGGCAAGTTCAGGGGCTGGGTTTTGATCCCAGAGCCACATACTGTGCTGTCCCTGCCCCCAGCATGCTGAGCTGGCCACTGTCACATACCTATAATGCCAGTGCTGGGGAAGCTGAAAACTAGAGTGTCATTGTCTGGGCTGTGTAATAAAACCCTGTACCAAATACACTTACAAAAAAAAACATAAATATATAAGCATACACATTTCTCAAGGGAAGTGCAAATAGCCAATAAGTAGTATAGGAATAACACATTCATCATCTCTAGTCATCAAGGATTTACAAATGGAAACTACATGGGCATTTTATCCAACCCAGTCATTGCATACAATCAACACAATATATTATTGCGTTGATGTGAATGTGGGTAAAGGAACACTTCCCCACTGCTGGAAAGGTGAACTAGTACAGGACTGTGAAGATCACTGTGACCATTCCTCAAAAATTAAAAATAGAGCTACCATTTGACCCAGGTGTTCTACTACTTGTCATCTATGCAAAAGAAAGTCAGTATGCTGTATAGATAGATATCTGCATACAAATATTTATTACAGCATAACAAAATGTTGCACATATGAAGGGATATTATTAAATCATAAAGAAGTATGAAACCATAATATCTGAAGAAAAGTGAATGAAACAGAAACTCATCACATTAAGCAAGTTTTATGGTTTATGTCTAATTGTGCCCCGAAAGCCTCATGTCATTGGGCAGAGACTTCTAGAGTTTGAGACTTGATCCATGATCCCTGGAATTATAGGTCGAAGTACTTCTGGGATGATGGGTGTAGCCTAAGGCAGAGACTAAGGCGGAGAGCCTGGATGTAATATAAAGAGAGGCAGAGAGACAGACTCGAACTGTTGCTGCTGCTCTGCTGCCCTGACTGATTCGCTGCCTCTGCCACCATTTTGTTGCTGTTCCACCACCATGAACTGAATGCTCTCTGCCCTGCTCCACTCAGCCTTGGGCTAGCCGAATATGGACTGAAACCTCCACGAACTGTGAGCTAAATAAACCTTTCCTTCCTTCATTTTGAGTGTCGGGTATTTGTCCCAGCAACGAGCAAAAAGTAACTAAGACAGCAAGATAAAGATGAGATATGAAGGGCAAGGCCTAACAGGCCTCTTTTGCAAGCACTAGGGAAAAGACAGGGTGAATACATGCTGACTCGCAGCAGGGGAGCTTAGTGCGCCTGACATCCTTGTTTATTCAGATATGTGTCATGGAAGCTGGGAGAGAGATGGATACTGATTTTTCCCTGTTGCTTGTGCCACGTCTGGGTGAATAAAGCCAGAGTGTGCCAGTCACCTAGGGCTGTTTGTTCAGGAGACAAGTGCCCTTACACCCCACATTTCAATCATTGTTTATCTCTTTGTATTTCATCTTCATTACACTTTGGTCAGATACAAGCTTAGAGACTCATCCCCTACAGATGACATCTGAATAGGACCTGGCCAAGGAAGTCCTTGGATGGGAAGGATGCTGTGAGTTAGCAATGTGGACGTCTGCACCAAAGGCTAGCCAGTGGAAAGAAAATGACAAATGAAAAGAAAAAAAGAAAGAAAGAACAATGTGTGTGTGTGTGTGTGTGTGTGTGTGTGAGAGAGAGAGAGAGAGAGAGAGAGTCAATCAGGGTGAAAGAGAAGATTGGCTTCACTGAAATAAAATGTTATATTCATTTATTGGATATTCTGTTGCATTACTCTGTGGCTCAAGTTAGTACTCAGCTGATTTCTCTCATGATGCAAGATCCCATCCCACATGATCCTTGATTTCCTGAGATGGGCAAGTTTGGGGTAGAGAGTGGTAATCAAGTAAAAGGGTGTTTGGAACCTCGTTGTACCCAAAGCTCTATTATAGCCCCTCAAGCTTTCTCTACAGCGATCCTGGTCTTAGCAGTTCTTTGTCTTTTAACTGTAGGAGGACATCCTGCACCTAATGCACCCTGGAGAGAGGATTGGGATGAGGGAGAAGAAAGGTTGCACTCTTTTCCTCTTGCTATTTTTTTTTTTGTTCTATCTGTGGTTGAGACAGGAGTGGTGTCTCCTTATCAAAGATTGTCCATGTTGGATGAAAAAATCCTTCAGGAAATGTGCATTTCCAATTAATGTGTAAGTCCACAATGAAATGTTCATCTCCACATTTCTTTAGAGCTTAAGTTTCTCAAAGAATTAAAATCTAGTGTCTAGAATAAAGAGGTTTATGAAGCCCCCACGCTGGACTTGCTGGTGATGGTCCAGGGAAGTCTATGTTTACTTCCATTAGACATTAAGCATGTAGCTAAGTCTTGCCTGCTAGAAGGACAACACTTCACTTTGTATGTTCATCTTCAAGAATTAGCAGATGAACAAGTGCAGTAGAATTGAGCACCAGGACACAGAGAGATAGTGAAGAAACACTACTACAAACAGTTCCTTCTCAGATCTACTTTCAACAGGTAACCCTACCAGACCAGGCTTATCAGCAAGTGGCTCTCTAATGCAACAAGCCTGGGTAACTTCCTGAAAAGTATTTCTGCTTGGTACTTTACATGTTCTCCAAGGCTTCTGGGGGCCTATGCCCATTGCATTAAGCTTAGCCAAGTTGCAGAAGGTTGTCCAATGGCAGACACTGGATATACAACAATAGAGATTATTGTGTTGCTGGTGGCTTTCGGGAATGCTAATGACTGTAAATAAGTGTGGGGGCCATCGAGGTGACTAAAATATCTTGGAAATTATTTGAAAATATTCCATGATGTGGGTAGTGAAGGTCATAAACCTCCCATGTTTACCCAAGCTATATTTAATTTAAACAAAATATGTCTTTTCAGAATTAGAAAATATTTTAAATGTGACAGAACAGGACATATCCACAAATAGTACATTCAATTCAAGTCAAGAAGGGGTTCAATTGCCCCTTCCTTTGACAGGGAAGCTCCAAGCCCTTTTGTGAGATGTCAGCGTAGGCTCTGGTAACCTAGACAGTCTTTAAGCTACTTATTTTGCGGGGATACTAGTCAATTTGTGGGTCAAGGATTTGCAGAAAGATTGTTGAATTCAAATGACTAGTGAGGCAACTCTATTGATAGAAAAACATTGTTTTGCTGTCAAGTCTCAGCAACAACTTATATCGTTTTTGCAGAAATTAGAAGGACTTTGATGCAACATGGGTTGTGTGGAGACCCAGAAAAACTTGAGACTATCTCCTGCTATAGTTATATTCTGGAAATTCTGTTAACGGAAAGAACAGTCTAAAATTTAACATTCGAGACTCATTATGAGCATTAAATGATTTCCAGAAATTATTGGGAGACATTTATTGGATTAATCTGAATTAGAGATAACTACATAACAACTAGGCCATCCATATAAAATAAAAGAAGACTCAGATTTACATTTTTCTCATATCCTCTCACTGGAGGCCTGTAAAAATCTCTGGATAATTCAGAAAGAGACACATGTTTCAAATTAGTCTGACTGTGCCTTTTATGTTAATCATATGGCCTACTCTTCACTCTCCTTTGGACTTTGTGTTCAAATAGTGAATAATAAATGTTAACCTATTAAGTGACCTTATCTTCTTAACGATCTTATCAAAAATCTAATCCTTTGGTAACAGAGATAGCACCCTGGTGGAATTACACTGAGCAAAAGTACAAGAGCATGGCAAAGGAGAAAACTCAAGAGTTTTGGTGGTCTCAAGAGATGGGAGACTAGGAGGGATTCGTTATTCTGTTAGCATGTGAGTGGGGGTGTGCAGATGCTATCATTGCAGAGAATGAACAGTGTGAGTAACCTCTAGGAACATGTGACCACAGAGAAGTCTACCCCATAATGACCTCTGGAGGATGTAAACTCTGGCTTCCTCACCAGCAAAATCTGTTCTTTAGATCATAATTGAAGAAATCTATTCTGGAAGCAGACAGAGGTTTTCATTGTCAGCATCCACCAGAGACATGAATGTCTGGCATCTAGGGAAGGCTTGACTGTCAGTCACAATTACAGCCTTTTTCAGCCTGAGGAGCAGTTGTAGCCCGTTATCTCCTTATGGCACTTAGGAGTACCTCTCCAGATAGGGTGGGACAGTAAAGTCAGTTGTAAGGGGAAGTTAGAAAGGGATAGGCCCTTGCAAAGAGCCACCTCAGTCAGATTCTAGCTGTGGATAGATATCTAGTCAATAAAATCTATACCTCAATGGGCCGGCCAGATGGTTGAGTGGTCTAAAGCGTTTGCTTAGGCAAGCTTAGGCAACCACAGGGGCCGCAACAGTTCAATCCCCAGCACCACATGCTGCACCAGTCACCCTCAGGGCAAGCTGAGCTGGCATATATATATATATATATATATATATATATATATATATATATATATATATATATATATATATAATATTATATAATATATTATATATATATTATATACAATACATATAATATATAATATATATTATATATTATATATAATATATAATATTATATATAATATATATATTATATATATATTATATATATATTATATACCTCAAGACAGCAGAAAGAATAAATATATCTATATGATTCCCTCAAGGATAAAAAAAGCATATCCTCAGGGATATGACAACTGATGTCACTATAAAACAAAAATGGGGAGACATTGGGGACCCGATAGGAAAATTAGGGCCTAAATGACCTGTTCTGTGAGCACAAGGGAAAAATGATTTTGGATAGTGTGCTGATATGCTATAGGGAAAACTAACACAGCTGAGATCTGTCACTTACTTGGAAATGAATGATGGCTGGTTGGAGACTGAGGCATCCTGTTCGATTTTGATTGCTTGTGCCCATGCCTCAGTCCCTTGGAGGGAGACAGGTGCCCTCTCACCCCACATATTTCAACCTATTCTGTCTGTTTGAACTTCATTGGCGCTGGTCATGTACATGCTCATAGTGAACAGCTTTGATCAGCTTACTTCAGTAAATAAAAAATATGTAAATTTATGCTAAAATGTAATCATGTTGTCACCAAATACAAATAATTCTAATTTTATTATACATATAAAATAAAATGCTTTATTTTACAAACATTTACTAGTTTCTGCTGGAAACTGATTTGTTTTCATTGCAGAACTAATGCATGTATTCTTGCTTATTCATTCTCAAAGAGCTTAAGGTAATTTATCTATAATAAATAATTATAAGTTCTTGTGAATGTTTCTCACTGCATAATCATAAGATTATATGACTCCAAGGTTTGTACCTGTGCTTCTGAAATTTCAATTCATGTATAAAATAGAAACAAAATTTAAGATTCAATACGCAAGTGTCAAATTCCTTTTAACATTTTCCACAACATTTTTGTATCATCTATTTTTGACTCAAAGCCTATAATGATGTGTTCAGTACATTTCCAACTGAAAGTACAAATTATTCTTTTAAATATCTTCAGAAAATATATCTGTGAAAGAATATATTCTTTTTGGGTGTATCTCAAGAGATAAAAGAAATAATTACATGAAAAGAAATTAAATGAAGTTTCTAAAGATTATGGTAATTTTACCAAGTTTTAGATAAAATGAATTAGCATATCCAAAATGAGATAAGTGAGAAAGCACACAAGCATTTTTCAATTAGAATAACATGTAATTAAAAAAATTGACTCTGTGACATCAGCTAGTAGCTTTTTTTCTTTACTAATATCAGCTTGTATAGAGAACCTAAAATATGCTCATGTATTTTTTCCTCTAATAGTCAAGATACTAGTAGCTAGGAAAAAAAAAATACTTTAATTTTGAGGCCAGTAAATTGGCTCTTGCTAGGTCATGAGGAATGAGATGTTAATGACAAATTATAGAAGCAGAACTGGGAATCAGGAGCAATCCAATTTTCTTACTACAAGTTATCAAGTGAAAGAGGACATGCATTGAGCTTGATAACATTCTATGTCTGTGCATAAAGAAGACATGGTTGTACAATCTTGGACAATGCAATTTATTCATCCCTAAATAATTCAAAGTAATATACATAGAGTCCAGTTGTTAATGCATGTAAACATATCATGTAGAAATAAAGACTCCACTTGTCTCCCTTTCTTTGATAGTTAGTATCCGTGATGAAGCAGAAGACTGATTAACAAAAGGGCAGATTCCTAGCACATCGGTTACATCTCCTGGGCCAGCAAGATGATTCAGCGGTCTAAAGCACCTGCTTAGGAAAGCTTAGGCAGCGGCAGGGAAGTTCCATCAAACTGATTACTTAATTTTCTTTATTTACTTTTGCATATGTTCTGTATTAAATTATGGAGCTATCATTTAATTACTAAATTTAACTTTTGCAGGAGCACATTAAAATGCTTGCTTTATAAGACCTATAATATTTTCCCAAGAATATTAACTCATTTTCTCAGAACAGTACAATTTCTGATTTAAAGGCTAAGTTTTGGTCAATTTGGATAAAACAAATTGCAAAATAATACTTCACTTTTTTCTGGAAAAAGCAAGATATTTTCTATAATACATGATTTTGCTAATGTTTGGTTACAAATTATTACTTTGATAGGCAGTTGTTGTTTATGAATAACAGTAATTTGCTTAAACATACTAGTCACATAAATTAATGATCTAATATTTTACCAAATGTTGAAAGGTTTCAACATTTTGATACTATTATTTATATTCTATAAGCATAGCTATGGCAATGTATGGATATTACATTAAAGAATTACTAGTAACATTTTTATTCTTCTCGAGACATGATAATAATAATTAGAAAAAAATAATAATACTCCATTGAATTTGCTGACAGTTTACTTTATTGAGAATCACAATATATATTTTCTCTTTCCTTTTATAATGATTCCTCAGCTGGGCATGGTGGTGCACACCTGTAATCCCAGCACTTGGAAGGCTGTGGCAGGAGACTCAGTGCAAGTTCAAGACCAGCCTAGGCAAAGAGGATTTTTTTTTCTTTCCTAAGCGACATCAATAGGAAGGTGGGTCATGCCCACACACTGTGCTCTGTATAACTATTGTGAGGACAATATACAATGTATCAACTTAAAAAAAAAAGAAAGAAAAAAATTAGTGTTTATTGAAAGTGTTAATGTTCAATTGTTTCATCAATCTTACACACCCATATCTATTAACCTAAACTGATCCGATGATGAAAATATGTAATGTAACCTTGTTAAATTAAAAAAAAATAAATAAATGAAAGACCAGCCTAGGCTACAAAACTGAACTCAAGGCCAGTCTGAACTGCATAGTGACCCTGTCTCAAAAGATAAATGAATAAATAAATAAATAAATATATACAAACAAATAAGTAAGTACAATGATTCCAGAATTGCTCTGTTACAATGCTTTGACCTCAAGGAAACAAAAAAGAAAAGTAAAACGTGTTAACTCGTATTGCTTTTGGTCATTTTGGCTGAAAGTATTCTCTTTCCTTGACTATATGCACCTTCTATTAATAACAGAAAAAGGAAGTATGCTTCTTAGGATTTTTGCATCTACTTGTCAGTTTTCTATGATATTTTTGTATTTACCAATTGCATTCTTTATTTGTTCAACGGGCTTTTATAAGTTTTGCTAATTAGACAGTATTATTTTCCAAATATTTAGTTCACTATAGTTGTATTCCCACCTAAATCACTCTCTTCAGCCCATTTATTAATCTGGTTTTGCAATCAGTAAGTAATTCTTAGAGGTATTTATAGTATTTTTGTGCTTTATCTGTGGCATTTTACAATACTATGTTATGCTCTAATCATGCTTCAGAGTTTGCACATTATTTTTCCTTCCTTGTATATACTAGAAGAAAATAAAGTACAACAACTATATTCTTATTTTTAGATTCCAGTTGAGTTAAATTAACAAGACATGAGGGCAAAAGACTGGGAGCAGGAATAAGAATGAGACCCAGCCTGCTGGGTGGCTTCTGTCTAGACTACGGTAATTCTCCTTCCATTTACTCCTTTATAAAGAGTGTGGAACTTGGTGTGGTGGTCCGCACTCTACTTGGCATGGTCTCCAGGCACTTTACTCTGGAGAGTGACATAGGAAGATCCACATTTAGAGACCAGCTTGGATCAAGAGATCTTGTCTATGATCACTGATCATCAAATATCAATGCTGCTTTACTCGTCCTCAGACATTAAGAAATTGACAGCAAATTAGGAAAGCAGTTTCGGATGTGTCCATGAATGATCAATGTGGAAGTCAGAAAACTGAGGAAAAAACATCAGTCTCCGACATATGAGCCACCTATCAGTCAATAGGTATGCAGCCTGAGTGAAAAAGAGAGAGGCAGTGGACAATGGAAGGATTTCTGTTTGCAAAAGGCTCCAGCCTTCACCATCACATCCAGGCAGCTGTCTCCAGTTCCTCCACACTTCCAAAGCAGACTCACCCCAGCAACTCTAGAGTGACCTTCCCGATCTTAGTCCCTGGGCTGGAATTGTATTCTGGGTCCTGCTTTTTTGCCTTCCACATCCTTGGGCTGAACGGCTTTTGGAACTTGTGGCTCCTCACTGCACAGATGGCCATTGTGGATGGTTTATTCTCTCTTTCTGTAATTATTTAATCATTCCCTCGCATAATTATGCACATACCTTCTACTGGTTCTGCTCCACTAGGAAGTGCTAAGTAATACCAAAATAGGCTCAGTATAAAGCTTCACATATATACAATGCTCTGGGTTCCATTCCCTGCAAAATAAAAATAATAACATATGGATATTCATGGTGTCTCAACCTGTATTCATAGCCTTACATCAACTATTTCTTCTATTTGACTGTACATTATTTATATGGGTTTTTAAAATGTTTTTTTAAGGAAGGGGTCTACAGTGTGCTCAGGGTCTCACCATGAGGTCAGACTCATAGTGATCTAACTGTTTATGGTCTTCCAAATGCTGGGATGATAGGACCTTTATGCATGCCATCATGCCAAGTCTCAATAGCCATCTCAGTGAGCCCCTGGGGCATGGCTGGCACTGCAGGCTGGGGATCAAACTATTTATATGGTCTTAACTTATTATCTTATTAAATTGTCTTTCAATTAACAAATTTTTTATATCTCTTATTACTTTCACAATTCCAACTAATCATGTATTTCTTCTCAAAACTCAATTTCTTATCTGTCCTAGTAGTTACCATTGCTGCATTACTGGCTGGAATTTTTCATGGACATTATTCTTTGCCTTATTATAGCCATAGTATTTCAGTGTCTTATATTCTCTTACATTTGTTTGAATCACTCACTACTCAACAAATCTGTTGTTTAGATAGCAATTATTTATAAATAATATGCAAATAAATCACTTATAACCCTTTTCAGCTTAGATGTCACACTTGGATTTCTGCTCCCAAATACTTATTAAATGAAATCACCTCTCTGTTTCCAAATTGTGTGTATCATCTTCTTTCTCGCATAGTAATTTCTTTCCATGTGTACTGAATGACACACCACCTTCTCAGTTATGCAAGATATTTCTATTACCTGTCTCCAGTCACCAAACTGTACCAGTTTCTTTATATAATGTCTGTTTAATCTTATTCCATCACTATATTGCCATTATTAACTGAACTCAAATACAGACACACACAGAGCACATGAACATTTTGAACATTGTTACACTAGATAGCTTTTCACAGAATATTGCTTTGCTTTTCTATTCCTAAAGGTTTCATTCAACCTACTCAGCCTTTGATTCTGAACTTTGGTCTTCCTTTGGCTGATGTGTTGTCTCTATGGAGCCATCATTGTTCTCTTTAGGAAGGTGTTCCTTATGCTTTTGTTTTTGGTCACATGATTTAATGTGCAGTTTTATCACCCATTCAGTTGTCTAAAGTCTTTATCACATAGAGAAGTGCTGCATACGTAACTCATTAGTATGTTATATAGTGTATGCTGATTATATCATTAGTTACTAAAATAGTATTTGGAACAATGTAGGCATTCATTCAAATACTTATAATTCTATTTCTTTATATTTAAAAAGAAAGTAAAAGAACTGGGCTTTAAACTTAGATCACTTATATCAGTAATTAATCAAATGCATTCCTTTTCACTTGTTAAATATTTAAGTTAAAATTAAATAAGATAATTTAAAACGTGAATAATTAAATATATAATAAAAGTTTTAGTTTAAAAATATTGTTTTTGAGTGGATACCATACTCTTTTGCACAACAGAAGTTGATGTAGGAAAAAAGAATTTTGGCTTCAGTTAAGGTTTTATTTCTCTTCAACATTGTTGATAATAGGGAATATTTTTATCCTGTGGAAAGATAGTCTAAGTAAACTAGGGCTCAGATCAATTCTGCTTTCAGTCTGCAATAAAACTGTCATAGAGTTTTACAAAACAAAATAAAATAATGAGTGGTAAAGAGCGGAATCAGCAGCTCAAACTAACAATATTAAAGAATCTTGCCAGCTGAAAGAGAGGGGCAACTTAGCAATAATAATAAAAAGTTGTAGTTATTATTATGTGTTGATTTTTGTGTTTTCCTTTCAAGCTGTAAATTGCTCAATTCAGACTTCTAAGCATTTGTACATAAAAACGTAAAGAAGGTTATAAGTTTAAATACTTCTCCTTGGAGAAAAATCAATAGTTATAGTTCTCTATTTTTAAGTCACTATTATGTGCTCTTATGGAAAGGACAAAAATATCAATATTTTAATGTCAATGTTGTATTCATCCTTAACCATCTGTTTCTCAGTGTCCTCTGCATGACTCTAAAAATCTCTGGGATGGTTTCCTAATCAAGCGCCACAGTACAAAACCAAAAATTTATCAACAGGATTAGTGAAAATATTTTTGTATCCTAAAATTAGAATTTGATGGTTACTTAGTTATTCAAGCATCACTTAAGTAAAATAAAGTTGCCAGTAAATTTTTGTTGAGAAATATGTTTCTCACAGCCGGGCGTGGTGGCTCACGCCTGTAATCCCAGCACTCGGGAGGCTGAGGCAGGAGGATCGATGTGAGTTCGAGACCAGCCTGGGCTACAAAAGTGAGCTCAAGGCCAGCCTCAACTGCATAGTGAGACCCTGTCTCAAAAAGACAAAAAAAAAAAAAAAAAGAAATATGTTTCTTGATAGATTTTCATTTATTTTCAATAGCAATTAAGAATTTGGACTTGTAATAAGTTTTAATGTAGTAATTAAATAAAAACAATTAAACTAGACATTTCAAAAATTTGATGCTAAATATCACCTGGCTATAATAAATTAAATACATAGTTGAAGTACACCTGGATATTTAAGTAATTTATCTCTTTAAAGATGTGTTTGAATGTATATAGATGATATTAAATACTTGATTAAACACTATAGCTAAATAAATTATTGTTTACCAATCATCTTTTCATTTATAATGATAATTTAGAGCTTCATTCATGTGACATAATCCAGGCAGGCATAGCCTGCAGGCACAGTTATTCCTGTGGCAGTCAAGGCAAGAGCACAGGAATCAGGCCTTCCTTATGCTTGTGATGAGACAGCTGGTTCCTCCTCTCTAAACTGAGCCCCTCCTGTACCTCAGTCACAGAGTATGTGCATATTGAAGTACTCAAATAGAACAGGGCACTGCTTTAAGAAATGCAATCTCATTATTTTTTACCCAGTTGGGCCTAGAACTCCTGTGTAGTAGGGATCATCCTGCTTCAGCTTTCCAAATACAATTTAAATTCTATTCTAAGGAAAGATTTTATTTCTGATAACTCAATCTGCCTACCATTTTAAAGCCTCAGATATTAATGACTGGTTTCTGACAAAACAAATGCTGACATACAGAATGTTGCTATTTGACTATTTTTTAAATTCTTCAACTTTGTTTTTTTATTTTTTAATAAGAAATAACAATATGATAGTTTCAAAACATGTTAGTGGTACATTCGCAATAATTTTGACTTGAAAAGTTTGTTCTAGTGCATGCCACTTGTTTATCACTCAGCATGTGTGCACTGTGACACATCATTGTTGCTTTTGCTGCCTTGCCAACCAAAACAGTTTGGTACTCATCAGTTTTGATTCTGCTATGACTCCCAAAAACCCAGTGATATTAAGAATCAAACAGCTACTGTATTCTTCGTTTTTCAGTCCCTTTCCTAGATTTTGACCTCATATACTAGATATATTCTATAAAATGGAAGTATTACGTTTTTACTCTCTTCAATTCCAAAAGGTGAGATTAATTCTATAATTAAAAGCCTTAAGGGACTGGGAAGATAGCTCAGTAGAATAAGGGTTTGTCTGGCAAGCGCAAGGGCCTGAGTTTAATCCCCAGTTATGAAAACAAAAACAAAAAATGAGCCTTACAATCTTTCCTATACTAACATGTCTATTAAATGCTTCTCAAAATTTCAAAATGCTCCTCATTTCTAAAATATTTTTAGAAACATTTTAGAACATAACCTGGAAGTAAAATATAACATATGCCTTTTGTATTCCTTTAGTACAGACTATTATAAACACCATAACATCATTTAAAGCATAGTCACTGTTAAGTACTTAAATCAACACATCTTCATCTACTTCAAGAGAAAAAAGGTGGAGAACTAGACCAATACAATATAGAAGCAGTCACAAGACGTGGATATCAATCCCTCAGTCATACTAGGTAAAGTTTGGGCTTCTTTCAGTTATGAATTCTCAAGTGCCAGAATGCTGCAATGGTCAATCCTATATTCAATGTATGATAATCACCAATATGGTTCTTTCTTATTCAGTGTTTTCCAAATTGATCAATCGGAGATGGAGACAAGATCCAACAATGTCTTTAATCATACTTTAGCAATTTAACTCAGCATTTTTTCTAATCATCCATGGTTCAAGATCTATAGTGTGAGGAAAGAGGTCATTCTCTGAAAGCCTTATGTTTAGCCTTTACAGATCATTGAAAGTTCTCTAAGTACAAGGGGATAAAAAAGAAAAAACAAGAACTATCTACTAATTCTAGCTTCCATTAAATGTTACTTAGGCCTACAATATTGACAATCATTTTCATTTTTTACCACCTGAAAGCCACAATGGATTTTTGCAATATTATATAGTTCTAAAAAGAATCAGACATTGTCTTCATTAGGATGAATTTAGTTTCATATTTTAAAATATACTTCCTTATGATTTAGATATAAAATGTCCCCCAAAATTTTATATGATTGGAGCTGTAGCTAGTAGGAAAACTTCTGTCTTTTGTGGCATACCTTAGGAGTATGTATCATCCTGCCTAGATACTGTCTTTATCCTGTGCTGCCTGAGTGTCATAGCATGAAGAGCTTTCCTTTGCTATGTCTTTTCCTCTATGCTATCTCTGTCTTGGAACAAGTCAACAGCACAGTGAACCCTCTGAAAATGTGAGCTGAATAAACTCGTTCTTTTACTTGCAATTATTAGGTATTTTGTCTCCCTAACTCAAAAGTAACTAATGTAGAAATTTGGTACTGGGAAGAGAGATTGCTGACCTGTACTTGAGAAGCCTTTGCAACTGGTCTGTGAGAGGAGTGTGGGAAGCTTTGGAGATAAAAGTGGGAGGAAACTGTGAATGCTTTAGAAAGAGCTTGATGGAGGACTCTAGTAGGAGTTCAGAAAACTCACATCAATGGTAGGAAAATAAATATTAAAGGCCGGACTCAGAATGTTTTAGACAGAAAGAAGCATTCCACTGGAATTTGTACTGTAAACAAGCGTGTTACACTCTCATAAAATAATTACCTATGTTTTGCCTATAGTCTCATAATATTCAGGAGACTGAGATTAATGGTAGTGAAATGATTCATCTGGCTGCTTTTGGCTAGATTTTAGTGCAAATCAAGAATAAGATGCAGAAAATAAATATTTGAAAAATCTTAATTTGGAGTCCAGAATGAAGTACATTTAAAGCTGGAAGAAATTAATATTACTAAAATTAAACCAAGTATATATAACATCAAAATAACAAGAAAGATGACTTAGAGAAATAATCAAACAGAAAATTTGCTAATATCATCCATAGAAAGTTTGCATTCAAGGATAAACTCTTGGAAATCTGCTTTGTGGAGTGTGCTAGAGCACACTGCTCTTGGCAGGATGCCTCGGGAATTCCCTTCTAAGTTACCTCAGTTATTCAGGCATTCAGAGTTGGCTACCACCCTGTCCCAAGGGGGAAACGGTGAGGAATGAGTTGGCAGCAGACCTTTGTACTGTCTACAAGGCTCTGGATTTTCAGGCATGGGGAATGCAAGAGTTGAGAGTTATGAGACTTCCTGACAGATTTTAAAGGCATGAAGTCCATGAACACAGCATGAAGCTGTGAGAGGAAACATGAAGTTCAAGCGAATGCCCAAAGATGTTGAAGTTGTCAGATATGGACTATCTGGTGAGGAAGATCACAGGCAAGACACAAAGTCTGCCTGTAAAGGGACATATTGGCTGCAGCCCCAAGGACATACCAGTAGAGATGCCCAAGTCCGTTAGAATTCATGTCTTGCCACGCGTTGGACTGGACACTACACCCACGGCTATCAGATTTAATGCCTGTCATGCTAGGAGTCGAACTCACTTTGATTTTACTTCTTTTAAGTCTCCTGTCTTCATCCTGGAACCTAAAGCTTATCCTCTACCACTTATGATGTATATATTTTAATTTCTTTCCTTGTTTTTTATCATTAACTTTAATTTTAATAGATTGCACATTATTCAAACCAAAGAATAACAATACAAATTGTATAAAATAAAAATGAAGAAGAAAGCATTTATAGATCAGTCGTATAATAGTTCACTGTATGCCAAAATCAAGAAACATATTCATATAATTAGAATTCTTAAAGTAGAATGGAGTAGGCAATAAATATTTAAAGATCTGCAGATTCTGAATTTAGTTGAAATTATAGCACAGTTCCAAAAAAAGAGAAATTTTTGAACCAAAAATTTGAATAGAATCATGCCAAGTTAACACAAAAATGGAATTGTTCAAAGCTAATTATATATCAAGCTACCAAAGAAGAAAATTAAATATCATCTTATTCTACATTAGACAGAAGAGTAAGTGTGTAAGAAACTAGACTAATTAATTCAAAGGACTGAAAGAGAGGGGAAAAAAGACGATTTGTGTGTAAAAGACCAAGAAGAAGTAATAAAAAGTCAAAGGAAAATGGAAATATACTTTTTAGTTTCTAATACTAGGAGAACATATATCATGTCTTATAAGTAGATTTAAATCAAAGATACAGCATAAATCTTAAAACAAAAATTAAGATTAAACAAAATTCAAAAAGTAATTAAATATTCATACAAGGTTAAATATTTCAAAACAATTCAACTAAGAAAAAATTTTCCTGATAGTAAAGAATTACTAGGAATAAAATATAACAATAATACTGGACTGGCAAATATATGACCAGGACTTCTAATAGTTTGGGAACAGGATATCGCACATACTATGTCCAAAGTATGTCATGGACATAAACAGTGTCCATGATACTTACCAGTGGCCAGGTGTCATCTGTGGGACTGAGCTACTGATTATGTCCTTGATATCTACCCTGTACATCCACACAGAATCATGACCCATAGGGTGCAGGTGAAGTTCATTTGGAGAGTATGCTGATGGAATTATTTTATTGCTGTATACAAAGAATAATTAAGACACTGCTCTTGTATACCTCTCTCTCTCCTGTATCTTATTGCTTGCCCTATTTGCTGGGCTCTTTCCATTCTCCTTCATGGAGCTGTAGTCATTCTGATCCCTCTCTAGAACATCTTTTTGTAGTTTGTGTAGGGTTCAGTTTGTCATCATGTATTCTTCAGTTGTTCTTTGTCATAGAAGTATTTCATTTCTCCATTAAACTTGAAAAAGTGTTTTGCAGGTTATCAGTCTGCGTTGGAATTTGTTTTCTTGCAAGACTTGAAATAATTTGCTCTTCTCTTCTTGACTTGATGGTTTGTGAAGAGAAATCTGCCATTATGCTGATTGGTTTTCTTTTAAATGTAATTTGTTTTTCTCTAATGGCTTTTAGTGTACTGTTCCTGTGCTGAATTTCTAGAATCTTGATTACTATATATTTAGATGTGGTTTTAATTGAGTTGGTGTTATTTGAAATTCTATGCGCTTTGGCTAACTGAATGTCAGATTGTTTCCCCATATTCAGGAAATTTTCTGCTATTACTTCTACCCATATTCTTTTTACGTCATTTGTATTAACTTTTGCTTTCTCACTGATACATATTAATCTCATGTTGTTCATCTTTGCATTGTCTTACAGATGTTGAATGATTTTTTTTTTCCTGCATCCTAGTTGTTTTTAAGAAGTCTTTTTTTTTTTTTAACCTTTTAACTAACAGCAATGGTGTTTTAAAGGCATTAAAATCTATTTTCACTTTCATTCAAATGATTTTACCAACTTATGGTTTAGGTTTTAATTTCCTACGTAGCACTTTGAATCTCTTCATGCATTCAGTTTCTTTCCTATATTGCTCATTCATGGATTCCATCATTTTTCTCTTCTTCTCTATTTTTGTAATCCATGTCCTCTTTGAGAGCAGTTAGTACTTCTTTCATTATAGTTATTATTTCTTTTTTTAACTTCAGAAATTATTTCTGATCTGATTTCCTCCAAAAATAAAACCTTTTGTAGTTGTTTTCTTTACTTCAGATACTATTATCTCAAGATTTCAGGTGTGTAATTACCAATTTCTTCTATGCTATTGTTTTTTTTTGTTTGTTTTGTTTTGTTTTGTTTTGTTTTTTTGTGGGACCCGGGTTCAAACTCACGACCTTGCACTTGCCTAGCAGGCACTTGTGCCTCGGAGCTATCTCCCCAGCTCCCTCTTCTATGCTATTGTTTTGTGCATTTGTTCTGGAAAGTCTTGGGGCCTGAGAGTGCATTCTTCACCTTCTCTTTGTCATTTTGTACAGCACAGTCTTCTGACCTTGGTGTAGAACTTTGGTATAATTCTTACCTTAGCTGCATCCGAGTTTGGCTATATCTAGTTCAAACTTGTCCAGGTGGGTGAGACTTGGGTCCAGTTCCTGCACTCTGCTTCTTCTTGCTGCAAGCCTTGGAGCTGAACCTGCTGTGCCACTCTGCCAAGATGCTTTGCTTGTGGACCAGCTGAGTGGGTGGTCTTGCTTCTGTATAGCATTTTGTGTAACTTTTGCAGTGAGTTCTGATACAGGATTCCATACCAGGCATGCTGGGCCTGGGCTCTAGGTTGAATGAGGATTCGGGGAGCTCCAGGTCATTACAGTCACACTCCAGGCCTGGGCTCTGGGTCAAACTCTTTCCTTGTTTTGTTTAACAAGAGTTTACAACTGTGAGTTTTCCTTGAGTCTCAAAGGAAATATTAGAGTAGGACTTTTCAGCAATGCTACAACAGTTATGACTTTGGAGACTTTTATATATGAAGTAAAATCACTTTATACAGAAAGATGAAAACAAACCCTTTTGAATCAGAAGAAGAAAGTTAAAGCTTAGATCTAAAATCTCCCCTAAATTCTCATATGTCCAGAGGTGGAATGGTTCAACAGGTGTGCCACTGAGGAATACCTTGGAGGGCACATCTTTCTCCCTGACTGGCCACCATGGGGTGAGATTTCACTGCCATTCCTGCCTTTATGACCATCACTGAATCATCTTAAACTGAATTTCATATCCAAAATATTCTTCTTCTCCTTTAAACTGAGATAACAAGTGTGTGTGTGTGTGTGTGTGTGTGTGAACAAAAGAAAAGCGACTGACATACTTCATGTTTGCTATATTCTAAAGTTAGTTATTCAATATAACTAACTTTCTGCCAATCTCTCTGGGTTATTAATATACAATAACTTCATATATAAATAATACCCAGAGGTTAGTTTATTTTTGCTTCTCATCTTTTTATGTATTCTTTTTGTTTTTATTTATTTCACTGTTCAAGAAAACCAGGTGGAAGGATAATCAAAATGATTATAATTTACATCTTTTATTCATCTCAATCCTACTGTTTAAACATTCCCTCATTAAATAAATGGCTGTTACTGGTCTGGTAGCTCAGTACAGTAAAGCATCTGCTTAAGGACAGCATAGCACACGTGGTTCAATCCAAGGTGTGTCATGCCGGCCTGCCCGCGAGGTACACTGAGATGGCAACTGAGACTGGGTGTGGTGGTGAGCACCAGTAATCCCACCACTTGGAAGCTACAAACAAGAGGATAAATATGAGTCTGATCTACATAGTGAGAGCCTGTAGACCATGTACTAAATACAGAAAAAAAATTAATGAAATGGCTGATATAAATTTTCTTGTGGATACTGGTTATGGCATAAGAGAATCCCCTTATGTTCCACATTGAGGCTCTTATATGGCAAGCAGTGGTTCACTTAACTAGAAAGTTGTGTTGAATTTTCTGAAATAATTAGATTTTTTTGAAAGATTGTATGATTTTCCCTTCAATTACTTTCAATAAAATAAAATACATTGATATTCTAGTGCCTAATCACTATTGCAACACTTGCATAAACTCAAACTGACTGTGATGTATTATTCTATTTATAACAAATAGATGCCAATTTAAGTAATGGTTCGCTCAGATATATTCTATCTAAATGCATGTTATTTTTCTTTATATAAACACTTTTGAGCCGGGCGTGGTGGCTCGCGCCTGTAATCCCAGCACTTGAGAGGCTGATGCAGGAGGATCGTTGTGAGTTCGAGACCAGCCTGGGCTACAAAAGTGAGCTCAAAGCCAGCCTGAACTGCACAGTGAGACCCTGTCTCAAAAAGAAAAAAAAAAGCTGGGCGTGGTGGCTCACGCCTGTAATCCCAGCACTCGGGAGGCTGATGCAGGAGGATCGTTGTGAGTTCGAGACCAGCCTGGGCTACAAAAGTGAGCTCAAGGCCAGCCTGAACTGCACAGCGAGACCCTGTCTAGATCGGAAG
>PVJA010017201.1:0-41998 GCA_004027025.1 Myocastor coypus | reverse complement strand
CTATGGTGAAATATAAAAGCCTTCCACATATAAAATCACACGATGTAAAACTAAAGATTTTTTTATTCATTTTGAATTTATACTCTTTAATTTCTTCCTAAAGAAAGAGTACAACATTACCTAATTGTTCTTGTTAAAATTTTAATTACAATAGATATTAAAACAAACTTTTAAACTAATCATAATTCATCCCGGTCTTATTCCTGATTTCAGAAGCAATTGTTGAACATTTCCTCTACTAAATATGTCATTAACTGCGTGTTTGTCATATACAACTTTTAGTGTGTAGTGTAATGTTCCTTGTATATATAGCTTCTTTTGAACTTTTGTAATGGACAGATGTTAAATTTTGTTGAAGATGTAATTTGCATTATTGAGTTAGTTATAAGATTTTTGTCCTTGATTCTATTTATGTGGTGTTATACATCTATTGATTTGCATATATTGTATGCTCCTTGTGTTCTTGGAATAAATCACCTGCAATATCATGTCATATTTTTAATGTGTTGAATTAAGTTTGCAAGTGTTATTAAGAATTGTTTTTTTCTGTATTAATCAAAAAAATGAAATATAACTTTTTCATTCATAATCAGGTATATTGTTATGATTTTATTTAAAATGTACATTAGTCCATGCTTATCAGAGAAACTGATTTAAATGTATGTATGCAAAGAAGAGAATATAAGACATTTAGATAGATAGATAGATAGATAGATAGATAGATAGATGGATGGATAGATAGATAGACAGATAGATTCAAAGCTACTGCCATTTTATTTTTTATTTTATTTCATTTTTTATTTTTTTTATTTTTTTGTCTTTTTGAGACAGGGTCTCTCTATGCAGTTGAGGCTGGTCCGGAGCTCACTTTTGTAGCCCAGGCTGGTCTCAAACTCGCACCAATCCTCCTGCCTCAGGCTCCCGAGTGCTAGGATTACAGGCGTGAGCCACCACGCCCGGCTGCTACTGCCATTTTAAATAAAGCAATGAATATGATTCAATACAATAGTAGATTGTTACTTAAATTCCCTCTTTCACTACTAGGTAGACTATTCTAGTAGGAAAAAAAATCAATAAAGAAGCATCTCTCTCTTTCTCTCTCTACTTCTATCTATCTATGTATGAGAGAGAGAAAGAGACAGAGACAGAGAGACAGGGAGACCAAGAAACGAGAGAAGAAGCAGCTCTGTTGTAGACCAGAAGAACGGAAACCCATTTTTAGTGATGTTATCTCAGAGAAAGTTGTTAAATCTTAACAAAATAGAGACATCCTGGTAAGAAAGCAATTACAATTACAGTGAAATATGAAATATAAATCACCATTTTATATTTTAGCTGAGATTTCTGGAATACAGTAAGTGAAAAAGTATTGAAAGCTGCAGGAGAATATATCAGAATATACAAGTCATTTAGACTATCTCATTAGAATAACATCAGGTTTTTTAGCTGAAACTTTTAAGTATAAAAGGAATGAAATACTTTAAGCACTGAAAGAATATAATTTCCAGAGTATGTTATTTTATCCAGCAACATTATCCTTCAGAGTTATTTTGGGGTTTTAGCCTAGTGTTTTGATTTCAATGAATGGATGATCAATGCCAAATTATACCTATTCCTTGTGTACGTCCTAAAGGGAAAGCTAAGGTCGGTGTGCGATGAATGATGCGGTCCACCGTGTGTGAAGTGCCAAGCACCCCGCTTCAGATATTGGGACTTCATTATAGAGGAATTTCATCCTTTATTCCCACTGAAGGATGTGATATCCATTCTATTTCTTTCCCCTGGAGCACAATTTCTCTTTCTATGCTGTACTTAATGTGGTGGGTAGAAGGATAAAGTTGGCAATGCCAGTGACATCAACACTGCAAAGCTGGAACATCCCTGGAGTACAGAGCCTATACGGGCAGGACAAAAATGCCTTCTTCTGCCCAGGTGGGTTCCTAGCACGAGACTGGTGCGGCGGTGCACAATCGATGCTGGCTGGAGTTGTCATCTGGACCACCTGACACTGGACTAGTCAAGAGGCTTTCTCTTATTGTCAGTGCCCTAGAAACAGGAACAGTAAGTTTCATTTCCCTGCCCTGGCACCTAAATTAATTTTCTTCCCTATATTCTCAATGAAAAAAAAAATCTGCTGTTTGGTCTAATACCTGACTTAGGGAACAACAGCAGAACCTATGCCTTAGTCACACAGCCAGACACTAAAGCACTGTATCTTACACCAAGTCTTACTGCCTCAACAATCTTGATATACATGGTTGAGAGCACGAGATCACGATGGTGGCTCACAGAGGTAGATGGCAACACTTGAATTAGTCCTTCCCAGGAAACCTGCAGATCTCCGCTGGGTGCCAGAGCAAGGCTGCCCATTCTTTCTCTGGCCAATCAGAAACTGGCCTTCAAATATATTAGAGTCCACCAGACAATCTAGTGTGAAGTGCTAGATTGTGTGCAGAATTGGATGGCTGGAAGTTCCTGGTGTTTGTTGGGTCAAGAGGAGTTTCTAGATTCCTTGGGAGATTTGGTAATGGAAGAGAAATCCAAAGAATTTAGAGTGGAGACTACTTAATGACATTTCCAGATTTTAACACACAGAGTATTGTTGAAAAATCATGTTACTTATTCTTCATATTTAGTAATAAGAAAATTCATGCACCCAAGAGTTCCATAAAAACAAGTACAAAAATAAAACAAACCACAGGTCCAGGGAGATGGCTTAGTAGAATATTCACTTGCCTGGAAAATGCAAGGTCCTGAGTTCGATCCCTGGTACTGCAAATGAATAAATAAAATAAATAATCAAATATATAAATAAATAAATAAAACCAACTACAGTAAGTCAGTATATTGGTTTGTATTCTTAATCATTTTAACTTTTAGACTCACTTTATAAATAATGAAATTAAATTTAAATTGATGTTATTTTAGAATAGCTTCATAACTTTGTTTAACAGTTATATGCACTCTGTATATTAATGTCATCATAGAATCTGCCTTTATTTCCATGCTCTATGTTAAATGAAAATTTCTGTTTCCATTGACATTTTTTCTGTTCTACTGTTGAGCTATTTGTGTTTTATAAAAGTTAACTGTAAGGACTTTTAAGTTTCATGTCTCATTTTATAATTCATATTTTTACATTTATTATTAAATTTAATGTCCATTTTTAAAAACCATTTATTTAAAAATATTGTCTTAGCCCTTCATTTATGTGTCCTTTGATGAATGATGAAATGTCAGTATTTCAGTATCCCTTAACTTCAAAGTGAAATGATTTTGAATGATTGAATGTAATACCTATCTAACTATAGAGAATCTCTAGAGATGGAAGTGTTATATAGGATTCTAGAACAGGATCAAGGAAGGTGAATTTTATTAATAGCTTTCATGTTGATACTCAGCTGTCAATGTAAATTGCCTCTTCCTTAGTATCAGCACCAATATGATGAATAATTTAAGGTAAAATATTGCCTAGATGTGCCAACAAATATGTCAGAGTTTTATGGGAAATTAGCTGAAAATAAATACAAATTTTCAAGTAACAATGTAAGTGACAATTACTTTGAAGAGCATTATGTTACCCAGTGTTATGGTTTATGTCTAGTTGCACCCACAAAGCCTCATGTAGTCACTGGGCGGGGACTTCTATAGATTGAGATTTGACTCATGAATCACTGGGATTAGTACTGATGGGATTATCAGTCTGAGGAGGGCTGAGACTATGCGTGTGGTCTAGGGTGGATATACTAAGGCAGAGAATCTGATAGGAATATAAAGAGAGACAGATTGAGAGACTACAGCTGTTGCTCTGCTGCTGTGTTTGGTTAACTGCCGCTGTCACCATTTTGTTGCTGTTCCACTACCATGAACTGGATGCTCTCTGTCCTGCTCCACTGAGCCTTGGGCCAGCCAAATACAGACTGAAACCTCCAGTAACTGTAAGCTAAATAAACCTTTCCTTCCTTCATTTTCAAGGTCGGGTACTTGTCCCAGCAGTGAGTAAAAAGTAACTAAGACACTCAGACTCTTGTAAAAAAGAATTATTAGCTGAGTAGCTCATCTACAATAAAAATCCATTTCACACAGTTGGATTTCAATTTAGATACATTCATGATCAAGTTGCAAGCAAACTTGGATTTTGTGAGAACTCGACTTTTTTGTTCAGAATTCATAACAATCTTGTAACCTCACATCAGGATGTTATGCTCTCTCCCTAAAAAGGGTGAGAACATATCTTTAACAAGTTTAGTAAATCCATGCACAATAACATTGACCTCCTGACATAGTTGCTTCCCAAATACCCAATTGTTTAATATGCAAGTTTGAGTTTATAAGTTTCAGTATATGAGTTTGGCAGGGAAAGAGGCTGTAACAAACCAGAGACCATATTTTAAGTCTAAAATACATGAAAATAACATACAATTGTATGTTTTGGAGCCATTTTAAGTATAGTTTGTCAGGGCTTTAATTATAGTATTAAGATTAACTTTGTTGTTAATTTATAAAAATAAATACAGACCACATGATCTCTGATTAAATCAAACTCCAAGCGTTTTTTTTTTGTCTTTTTGAGACAGGTCTCGCTATGCAGTTGAGGCTGGTCCTGAGCTCACTTTTGTAGCCCAGGCTGGTCTCGAACTCGTATCAATCCTCCTGCCTCAGCCTCCGGAGTGCTGGGATTACAGGCGTGAGCCACCACACCCGGCAAACTCCAAGCGTTTTAACCTTTCAGTTCATTTTCATTAGCAACGTAATTTTGGAGATCAAATTAGCCTGAAATTAGTAGCACAGATGTATCATTTTCTTAGAGATTCCATCTATCGAAAACCTATAAGGAGTTAGAATCCATGCCAAATATATATTAAAGCTGTGTAGTTCAAGCAATAACAGAGCTCCAGTTTTAAAAATCTGTCTTTCATCATTGATCTACCTGGCCTTAACCATCAAAAAGCAAAGATAGTTTGTTTCCTTTTCTTTTCTCAGTGCATAACTTTACCTGCTAACTCCAGAAAATCCTAGTTATATTTGAGTATTATTGAATTCAAAAACACATACCCCCCCAAAAAAAAATATTCAATAGCTCTAGACAATAGGTTCTACCCTCAATAAAAAAAAAAAAAAAGATGCATCTTGACAATCTCTACCCAAACAATGTAACATCTGGAAACATTATTTGATATCCTGATATCTAATAGGATATTTCATTATGAAGTGTGATATATTTATTTGCTTATTTAAATATACTAATTTTCTGGCCCCAGTACTAATCATTCTACTTTGCTACTTGACATTATACCTTAAAAATTCAGTTTTTAAATGAATAAAGTATTAAATCTAATGTGTTCCATCAATAAAAGGAGTTTACCTATGATCTCCTGAGTCATCTTCCTTCCTAATCTGAGTATCTTGTCTTCATCTATAACTATGATTATTTGTTACAACTTTAAAGTTGTAGTTATGGCTTACTTTAAGTAGGCATTTAGAATATTCAACACGTATAGTAATTATAAATTTATTTTCTGCCCTGAAGGGAAATACCTTACTAGCTCTCTTGAAAAGAGGCATTTAGAACTTTCCACTGCAGTTTTTGAATGCAGCTCAGTCTTGAACTAAGTGAGTAGTTTGCTTTCATAACCAAAATGTTACCATTATATATATATATTATATATATAATATATTATATATATTATATATATATATATATATATATTTACAGAGACAGACAGAGACAAAGAGAGAGAGAGAGAGAGAGAGAGAGAGAGAGAGAGAGAGAGAAGTATTCTCCTATTTGTCTATTGTGTTGCTGCAGGGTCTCACTATGTAGCTCAGACTCTTGTGTTATCCCTGTTTTCTGCCTCCCCAGTGCTGAGATTACATGTGCTACCATATTCAGACTCTGAGACCAGTTCCGCCCCTGTGTGAGCAGGGCAGACATGCATATGGTGCTAGGGACTGAATATCATTTTATTTTGTTACTTTGTTTCACATTTAATGCCTAGTATTGGCTTTGGCCTATGTTGACCTTAAAATTCTTTCTTTGAAAATGAATACAGATTAGTGTTACATCCTAGAGATGTAACAGTTAACTAAAAGTCCATAAATCAATACTAGCTAGCTTGATGATTGCTAGGACACAGTCATAATTTAGAAAGCTTTGGTTTGGTTCACAGTCTCAGGGGGTTCAGTTATGGTTAGCTGGCCCATGGCACAGCCATCAGGCTACAAATTGTAATGGATCAGAGCTGCTTGTTTTGTGGTGGCTAGGAGCAGAGCAGGAGAGCAGCATTAGAAAGGTGATGGCAGGAGACTACACGTTGTGTCCCAGTCTACATAACCCGCCCCCCCCACACCCACAGAAGCCTTTTCACGGATCCTCTGGATGGCTCCCAAGTCGGTCACGTTGACCTGATGATGAAGCTTAATCATTTCAGCTCACCTTTTCATTCAATACCTACATGCATCTCTTTAAACCTATACTTAGTCTCCCAAGAAGCTAGCATGACTAAATATCATGCTTATCAATGAAAAGACAATAATTTCTCCTCCCAAAGCTCTACATTTACAGCATTTTTTGAAAGTCTAAGTCAAACTCTCTTCTGAGACTTAAGGGTACCTCCTCATGAGCCTCTGTAAAGGTAAATAAAATATAGGTTTCATTGTTCATGGTAAAGTGGCACAGGCTAAACATTGCCACTGTGAAAGAATGAATAAGGATTTTTAAAAAGCATAACAATAACCGCAATAAAAAAACAGACCGAAGTTAGATGGAAACCTAAGAGTTCGACAGTCCACTTTCAAGCTCTAGATCTTACATCTGAGTCATATATATATATATATATATATATATATATATATATATCAGCACCAAATATATATGGACAATTTATACATTTTCCTGTATCAGTTAAATCCTGTTTGCTCATTGACATATTTTCTTATGTTTAATTTTAGAGAGAGAGAGATATTTAATTGTTACTAAATATCTTAGCTATCTTTATTCTTGGGGTTTTCATAGTGTTTTTCAATTCTTATTGACATTAGACAAAATTTTATTAAGACATAGATTTTTAAAAGTATACTTTTACTGCTAGACAAATAGCTCTATAGATTAAAGTCCTTGCAAGCTGGCACAAGGGCCAGGGGTTCAATCCCCAGGCATATATAGTCCCTAGTACGTTCACAGTTTCACAGTAGAAAATATATATATTTTGCCAGACTGGGGATCAAACTCAGGACCTTGCACTTTGCCAGGCAGGCGCTGGTTTCCCAGAGTTATCTCCCTAGCCCCTAACCCCTGAGAGGAGATAAAGGGATCTAAAGGGATTGTGGGGCTCCTCCTCTTGGTTTTTCAGGTAGCAGCCCACAACATCTTTCCTGGGTGGCGCCAGCACACCCAAAATTTGCCTCCATACATACTCTGCAATCCTGGAACCTCTGACTTCCTGGAGTCTCCCCCACAGCACCTTTGACTCAGCTGACACATTTTCAAACACTTCCTTCTTGTGGACTTTTGTGTGGCCACCCAAGCCATGCTCTTAAATTATAAATGTTTTAGGAGATAGAAATTTTCAACTTCATTTAAACATTCCATAATGTACCTTTATTAAAATAATACAAGTACCCTATTAAAATGGATAATTTTTACATTTTTCTGTATCAGTTAAATCCTGAGTGTGTGTTCACGGACATATTTTCTTATGCTTAATTTTAGAGAGAAAGAAAGAGAGAGAGAGGGACAGAGAGAGGGAGAGAGATTTAATTGTTACAAAGTATCTTAATTATCTTACTTTATTTCTGGGACTTCAATAGTGTTTTTCATTTCTTATTGGCATTAGACAAAATTTTACTAAGAAATAGATTTTTTAACAGTACATCTTTAGGGCTGACCAAATAGCTCCGCAGATTAATGTGCTTGCAAGCAGGTTCAGGGGCCCGCGGTTCAATACCCAGGCCTATTGTACTGACCCTGCTCTCTGGGAGAGCTGAGACAGTGATGGAGACTGGGTGTGGTGGCACTTGCCTGTGATTCTAGTTTTTGGGAGATTACAGAGTCAGATCGCGATGAGTCTTATCTAGTAGTGCAACTCTGAACACCTTGTAGGCCCTTCCCTAAAAAAAAAAAAAATACATACATATATATATATATATATATATATATATATATATATATATACTTTTAGAGAATATAATACTGTGTAGAATGAATTACATGCCCAGATTTGTCTAATACTATATAATTTATTTTATTTTATTTTTTTATTATTTTATTTTATTTTTTTCTTGTTTCAGAACTTTTGTTTGATTATTTTTATGGCCAGCTCATCCTGCCCTGTGGGCAGGGCTGGCGCAGCGTATGGTGCAGGGGATGGAACCGCGGTCCCTGCAGCCGCTCAATCTTTCCTAAGCAGGCGCTTTTGACCACTGAGCAATCTTGCCGGGCCCTATAATTTATTTTTAAATGGATTTATTATTCATTAAAGTAATTCCATATCAAAATTTCTCAATCACTGAATGTTTAATTTAGTTAAGATTCTATATTAAAATACGCTGCTTGGTACATTATTTTCTCGTGCCTAGTGTAACAGGTTTATGGCTGCATTACATTTCTGATAAAAACGAAATAAAAACAGAAGTCTGTATTTAAAAATAAATATTTCTACTTGTGTGTTTGAAGGGGAGGTATTGGATGACTGTGTGTGTGTGTGTGTGTGTGTGTGTGTGTGTGTATTTTTTTCTAAGTGGCTGAAATGGTTGTTCAGGCTCGCTGATGCAAAGTTTCATAATAAACTGTGAGACTGTAGACTCAGGAAAGACTATTAATATTGTATGTGAAACATGAAGAAATCTGGGGGCAGAATTCCTTCTTCCTTGGGTAATTTTCTCTTAAGCCCTTCATCAGACTGGAAGGACACCAACTATGCTGTTAGGGGTAATTTGCTTTCTTCACAATCTATTGATTTAAATGTTACTCTCATTTGATCAACAACTTACAAAATGACATCCAGATGTTCATAACCACATAGATGGGTACAATGGTCCCTAGGCAAGCTAATGCAAAAATGAAATATTGCAATTTATTTTAACATTGATATCATTGCTCACAGAAGATCAAAATCTAAAGTAGAATTTCTTGCTTTTCTAGCTTCTGCTTACTGTTGGTATTCTGTGGCTAGGGACCACATTTCTGTTTTGCATCTTCACATTATTTTCTCATGTGGGTATAATGTGTGTGTGTGTGTGTGTGTGTGTGTGTGAGTGAGTGCATATGTGTGTGTGTGTGTGTGTGTGTGTGTGTGTGTGATAGCTCCTTTCTCTCACAAGTCCACATCTCATTCCACTATGAGCCTTACTATATAAATGATGTTAATTTAACTAACTGGGTATCCATAATTGGATTACATCTTCACAAATTGTTTTCCCAAGCAAGGTGACAATGATAGCTTAGAGAGATTAGTAAAGGGACAAACCTTCACGAGTCTTTATCAGCCTACAACAAAAGTCATCAGCACATAAATTTCAAGAATGACATATTATATATTATGTAAGCTTTGATTTTCATGCAAATAGAAGATTTTGTTAATATATGACTTACTATTGTTTCATGCATTCTAAAATAACCACAATTCAATAAAAACTTCATTGAGTTTAACTTTCTTAGAGTATATCTTTTTTTTTTTTTTTTTTGTCTTTTTGAGACAGGGTCTCATTATGTAGTTCAGGCTGGCCTTGAGCTCACTTTTGTAGCCCAGGCTGGTCTCGAACTCACACTGATCCTCCTGCCTCAGCCTCCCAAGTGCTGGGATTACAGGAGTGAGCCACCACGCCCGGCTCTTAGAGTATATCTTTATGTCCCTTATAATCACTACATACTACTGTCTTTTTCTATAGCCACTAATTATGTCAGAATCAATGTAAAAGAATTTTTTGTTCTTTTAGATAAATTATATTTTATCATATTTATGTGTAATTTGCTT
The DNA here is from genome assembly GCA_004027025.1 of Myocastor coypus. NCBI lineage: Eukaryota > Metazoa > Chordata > Mammalia > Rodentia > Myocastoridae > Myocastor > Myocastor coypus. The sequence continues at coordinate 32,024 of PVJA010017201.1, read as the reverse complement.
AACTTTACTTATTTTATGTTTAAAATTATTATTCACTACTTATGAGTGTGATAGTGTGATTTACAATATCTATTTTTTTATGTCCAATTCTGTTTTTTTGTTTTTGTTTTTGTTTTTTAAGGTCTCACTACTGAGTCATAGTGATCCTCCTGCTTGTACCTCCCAAGCGCTGGGATTACAGACGCGTGCCACCACACCCAGTCTCCATTGCCAGCTCAGCACTCTCTAGAGCGGGGCTGGCGCGGCAGGAGGGGCCAGGAACAGAACCCTAGCCCCTGTGCTTCCTCTAAGCAAGCACTAAATCCTCTGACCTATACTGCCAGCTCTTACAATATCTAAATTTCAGTTTTGCCTGTATATAGAGATAGAATAATTCTATATTTATGTTCAACATCTCTTGAATTCCAAGATTTAGCTCATCATTAAGAGTTTTACTTACTTTGTCTTTAATTTTTTATTTCACCTAGTGGATCTTAGATAATTTTCTAACTCCATTATGTATTTTTATTTTGCCAATTATTATTTTTTTCATATTGTATCTTTACAGGATTTTAAAATAATTACCTATTTCTAATATTCCTCTATTCTTGGTTTATACTTTGTGAGTATAATATTCTTCTCCTTAATTTAACTTTCAGTGTTGTCCTTTCTATATTTGACTTTTCCCAATGGTGACATTTTAAGTAATTTCTTGCCTTGCTCAACTTAATACTAAATTTCTCCACTTTGTTGCACGGCTTCTTCTGAGGAGCCATTCTTATAGATTTCTTTTAAAGTCACTATTGCTTTCTTTTATATTGTTTTCTTGCATGTTGTTTCTTTCAAAATTGCTTTTTTCTATATCTTTATTATGGGAATGAACCTGTGAAAAATTGATGATACCATCATTGAAGATGATATTATCATATTTTGTTAGACATCTTTGAATGTGTCATTTCATTTATAACCGATAAATATTTTTTCTGATCAATTATGAAATTGATGCTTTATGAATATATCACATAGTAGATATTACTGTTGACAGGCTACTTCAGTTTAACTATGCTATTTTAAAACTTTTCTTTGTAAATTCTAGTGTCTTTCTCATAAATGTTCTTATTATTTTATTTTTGTGTAAATTTTTTTGAGAATACATACCATATAAGAAATTGGACACATGGCTACACATGCCTTCTTTACCCTCAATAGTATGCCAGTAAGAACTCTCTACAGATAAGTTCTAAACACTATAAATGTGAATAGATTGACTTTTCAAAACAAATGCATGGGGAAGAGTTCGCAGCTCATGGTAGAGTTCTTTCTTTAAGTGTCCTGGGTTTAATCTCCAGCACCACATAGCCCCACAACAAACAAACAAGCAACAACAAAAAGAGGCATGGTGATGCACAAATCACAACTCGATTGTAGTCCACAACTGTGATGTTTGTTGGAATAAATGAGACAAAGCCATCTCATTATTATGCTTTCTTCATTTGTTGATTTACTTAATATATCTTTTGCAATCCCTTCTTTGTGTTAACTATGTAGCCTAATTTTGATCTTTCCCACCGCTGATGCTACAATGAAAATATCTTATTTGCTTCAGAACTGAAAAATCATCTATTGTTTGTTGTCTGAGAGAAAAGATTATGAATTAAAAAACCCACCAAATAACTTTTAACAGAGAAAGTACTTAGTTATATGTATAACTGAGAAATAACACTGACATATGGCCAAGTTACAATAGTTATTCACCAGTTTTGTCTACATCAAGAAACTTACAAAGGGCACTTTTTGCTATGTAAGGAGAGGATAGAACTTAAAGGAAAAAAGTAACTCAGACAACCATTGCTATTCAGGCTCTCCATCTCTGTCTCTGTCTCTGTCTCTGTCTCTGTCTCTGTCTCTGTCTCTCTGTGTCTGTGTCTGTCTGTGTTTCTCTGAAAGCCATAGGATGAAAAATTTAACTGACGAATGATGTATCAATTTGACACACGAAGAGCATTGTCAGGAAGGTAGATTGGAAGCTTGATGAGAAAAATGAAGAATATATTAAACAGTCTATTTTGTTCAACAGTCCAATTTTATTTATGGACTATTAGCGTGAAATGAGATGTCTCCAAAATCTTATGGTAGTGTGGCGAGAAAGCAGATTATAACCATATTATACAGTTTTCCTTAAGAACAGACTTGCAACAGTTTTTGTTTTCTAGAAGAATATTTATCTCTTGGGAAAGTTTGTATATAATAATATTTGTAATCAGATCTTCCATCAGTAACTTTTTCAATAATGTTTGAATTAAATAATAGCAATAGTTCCTGGCAATGGATAACATATGTGAAGTCATTGTAATATGCCTGTTATTATATAAGTTGTTTCTTTCACGGTAGTGCTAGTGAAAACATTAAATATTAATACAAGGATTACCACAATCCTTTAAAGTTTAAGGTGAAATATAGACGATTTGTGCTGGATAACAAAAGGATGGAGCAGATTTTTAAACTGGAGCTCTAGTTTTCACTTTACACAAAGAATATTTTTTTATTAGATTAAAAAGAGAATCTTCATCATCCTCCATTTCAAACAACAGTTTTAGATGTCTCTATATTTATTCACTTATTTATTTATTTAGTTAAGCATGAATGAGCAGAAAATTTTCTTATCATTTACTAGGAAAATTAATACATTAAATAAGATATGATGAATGATACAGTCTTTGAATCCTAACTTAGTATTTGAAAAGATTTTGACAAACTATATACCTAGGTGTTGCTACGATAAATCATGTAAACATAGCTTATATTTTCCTCCCTTTTATTTTTTTGATATCATAAATTAATTTAATTAAAATCACAGTAATAAGTAGTAATGTTGAGTATATATTTGTGATGACATTTATAAACTACTGGTTAATTACATGGGTGGAACTCAGAGATATTCAATGACATCTTGCAAAGAAATCACCGGATTATTTGTGATGAGTTATTCTAAGATTTCATTCAAATGGGAAGAGCAGATCTGTCAATCTCCCACTTCTTTATCAGGTAAGCCACTGCACTTTCTACAACCGCAAAGCTATCAACAGGTTTAAAGCAATCAGGCTCATAAACACATTCATGAGAAATGATAATAAAAATAGACAGTCAGGTTTGAGTTACGTCTCATTCTTTTGCACTGTCGCCAAAACATCTCTTAAAGATGAGGAGGGAATACTGGTTAGCTTTGGTCCAAGTAAGACATCTGATACCATGAAAAAAATAAGCAGGAGTGTGAATAAAGCAGTAGTCACATTTCTGAAGAATGAAGTTGGTAGATTGCAAGTGACAGGTTCAATTACTGGTCCATGGACCACTGACACATCTGCCTTAAACTCTGAGGAATGGGCAGTGGTAAAAGGATGAATAACTCTTAAGATTTAGAGAAAATATGTAACCACTCAGGCAGAAAATTATCAATTACATTCCATGCCATCAGTAATAACTATTTCAACAAAGATCTTAGGTGAACGTCAGACTGTGTGACACTGTATCAACCATTACACCTGTGCTCAATCAGAAGCCACATCCCTCAGCACCTTCTCAGCAGTGCAGTTCAAATGTGGCTTGTTCCATGATAAGCAAGATGGCTGACATGTGGCATAGAAGTTTGCAAAAGTGATGCACTATGATGTTTCCATGCTGACTGTTGAAAAGAAGCAAAATTTAGAAAAAAATTAGAAAGCTTTCATTTGCCTATTAAGATTATTTTTTGATATTTCTCAAGTGAAAATGAAATTTTGGATTTTTGAAGAAAAAATACAAAATCTCCTCAATAAGTCAACAAGAATACTATAGAACTGAATGCTTCAGATTTTTATACTTAAATTATTCATTAAATTGTATATTACATTTAACAAAGGGAAATGTTTATTATATTTCTTCTAGTGTTTTTAATAAGAGAGCAAATAAATAGATAAAAATTGAACAATAGAAATAATATTATTTTATTTGTTTATTTATTTCTTTATTTAGATGTATGGGGATTGAACCCAGGAATCTGCACTTACCAGGCAGGTGCTTATTCTACTAAGCTAGCTCCCCAGCCCTTAGATACAATAAATAATTCATTGCATATTATTGTCTTCATGGTAGTTACTCAGAGTACAAGATGCAGACATGACATCTTGTCTAAATGCTATTAGAAACCTTTATTCTCATTGAACTAAGAGAAAGTAGCTGTATACATATCCTCACTATTTTGTTTATATGAAGATATATATATATATATGTATATATATATATATATACATATATATATATATATATATATTCTTTCATTTGTATCTTCCTTTTCTGTTTTGTAAGGGATGGGTGTTCCATTCATTAAAACATTATAGGTATGTGTTTTCAACAAAGTAACCCAGTGTAATCTAATAGTCATAATAGTACTGAGTTATCCCCAAAACAGGCAATGTTAGAATTTATTTACTTGAGCCTTTTACAGCTTGGCATATTAATATTGATTTACTTTTTATACTTCATAGTTCGACTTCTCTGCTGGATGGTTAAGACCAAGATAAACATAAAGCCAGACCTATATAGCATATATATATATATATATATATATATATATATATATATATATATACACTCTTGTATGAGACAAGATCAGTCAAATCCCCTGAGGATTTACCTCAAAACTGTGTACAGCTGTTTATAAATTTTTTTTTTCAGTGTCAGCCACCTAGATGAGACATGACCATTGCTTGATTCATTTTCTCTGTGAAAGCCTGGTAGAGTGTTTTCTCTCTAGGAGACGCTCCTTAGGCACACTATATATTGTGAGTCATTTTCCTCTATGGTTCCATAATCTGCTTGAACAGAGAATTTGAGTCAGCACTGAGTTACAGGTGAACAACAATACAGGTTCTTTTATGACTTGAGTTCTTATTGACCTTGAAGGCCGAGGACCAAAATATTGACTATCCTTGTAGCCTATTTTTTTCCTCTAATTTTTTGGCCTGAAAACTAAATTCTTTACCAACCAGAAGTGAATCTTAGTGACATTATTACCCTATAATATAGGCAGTTGAGCTTAACATCACCATCTGTGTGAATATCAAACGTCTTAGACATAATAAGGTATGGAACTGGTATTTTCCAACAATCATTAATATTCTAAACTTTAAATTCCTATAGAATGTGAAAAAGTAATTATATATTTTTTTATTTTTATTTATTTATTTATTTTTTTGTCTTTTCGTGACAGGGTCCCACTGTGTATTTCGAGCTGGCCTTGAGCTCACTTTTGTACCCAGGCTGGTCCCGAACTCACATTGATCCTCCTGCCTCACCCTCCCAAGTGCTGGGATTACCGGCATGCACCACCATGCCTGGTTAATTATACATTTTTAGACAGACATTGAGAAATAAAACCATATATAAATTGTAGCAGGACAATAGTATGACATTTTTGAGATTATCTCATTTCTATTTCTTTCCCATTAATGTTAATTTAAAAAACAAAAAAAAAAGAAAACAGAAAATTTACTAATAGAAATATCAATTTCTTGTGTGTTACAATCTATGTTCATTATTTAAAATGTGGACTAAAATTGTAAGTGCAATCAATACACGTTTAAAAATATACTTATTTAAAAAGAAATACAATGATAATTGAATTCTGATCATTGTAATATGTCTACTATTATGTAAGTTGTTTTATATTTAATATTTTGACATTTAATAGTTTTATAATGAGACGTGCATAAAATAAAATGTGTGAAACACAAAAAATAACAAACTTACATAAAGTTTAAAGATGACTCATATTTGAACAAATGATTAATCAGAAAAAAATTAAATTTAAAAAAAATTGAAGAAATAATCGCATTTTCTATTAAAAGATTATATATACCCTGGTATTGTCTGTCATAGCCTTAAAATATATAACAAAAGAGCAATAAAATATTACTCCAAATCATGCAAGTATAGTAGCTACATATTTGATATTGCCAATTTGGTGGTTATATAAGTTTTAAACATACTTCACAGAAAAAATGAAAATATATCATGTTAAGTCATTATATGAATTTCCTTGCCTTTATAATAAACTCATCCTCATGCCTCATGTTTAAAATATAATTTATCTAATACATTATTATTGCACAATATATAAATGTATATGTTTATACAAATACATTTTGAAGAAGTGTCAAGTAAATAAAATATGTATATCACTGTATTTCATATAAGATGAGTATAATATACCATGTATTACAGACACAAACATCTACATTATAAGATAATGTTTTCATCGATTAAATATCACTGTTTCATGGGAAGAACCATAATATAATGGAGGTATAAGTCATCTAAAACATGTGTCACAAACTGGTTTAAAGCCAGAAAAACATCACTTTCCTCATGTGTACGTTTATCAGGTTAAATGTAGACAAATACTTACAGCAACATTAACACAAACAAACATAATGATGATGCTGGGGCAATAGCTCAGTGACATAAGTGCGTGCCTGGTAAGAGCAAGGCCCCAAGATCAATGCCCAGTACCACATGCCGTGCTGACCCTCGAGCATGCTGCGCTAGTCCTCAAACCAGGTGTGGTGGCAAACACCTATAATATCAGCATTGGGGAGGTTGAGCTATGAGGATAGCTATGAGTCTAAACTGTAGAACAAGAGCCTGTGTCAAATTAATAAATAAATAAGTACATAAATACATAAATAAATAATGATGAAAATGAAAAAAACATATTTAAAGTACTCTGCAAAGCACATTTCATCCACTTTATATAAGAATAAAAGAAAATGTAGAAATAGAATTTAAGTTGCCTTGAAATACAGACACAATTTCAAATGTTATGTTTGAACTAAATATTGATAAATCGCTGACATTTTAGACGTTAATGAAACATTGTACATCATATGCAGGGAACTTTGTTTAATGAAGAGATACTGTTTATCTTCTTTCATTTCTGATATATTGAGAATACATGCATTCCTACCTAGGTTTATATTTTTAAAGAAAGTATAACTAACACATCTACTAAGCACAGCTCCCTGACCATATTGTGGTGGTTAAACAATAGAACACTTCATCATAAGTGTTAATTTTCTATACATGGGGAAGACAGTATAATAACAACTTATTTTCTTTAAAAGTAAGGATTCCCTCTAAACACCCTTTCGGCAGTGTTCTTTAGAAAATCAGAGCCATTCAGAGGTTGGTCCACCCAGTTACTGTTTGTCACATGTGACTCCACCTCTTGTAATGCTGTGATTTGTGCAATGGCGATGCTCAGGACTTTCATGTTTACCTTCATTTTTCTCTTCCCTACTCCTGGTCCCAAAGTCTGTGCCTTGTCTTCATCCTATCAATGTTCAATCTGAAATAGCTATAAAGTTTGGAGGGTTCGAGTGACTTCTTCTCATTAAGGTATACATGATAGATTGATTCCTATTCTGTCTTTTCCGGAGGATTTGCATTTTAATGGGGGATAATTCTTTCATTCATGAGGAATGAGCTCTATAATAATGCCATTTTAAACTAAAGTAATAAGACAGTTTGAGGAGGACTTGGAATTGGGAAATCTTCCTTTATCATTTTTGCCAAGGTCGTGTCTAACTGCTCATTAATTTTGAGAGTTCATAACTTTACCTAATACTTTGGAATCTGGTGGCTATGAAGGTGGACTTTGTCTCACCAAACTGAAGTTGTTTTCTGGAAATAATTCTGAAAAAGTTGAAACACCATTACCTCTTTAATATTATTAAGGTAAACTTGATTACACAGCTGCCATAATAAAGTCTCTGACATAAGTAGAAGAAAAAGCTAAAAATATATATAAGCAAAACCTTGCATCCAACGCAAATACATAAAACCATAGAAAGCTCAGAAAGACAACCTAATCAGCTATCCTTGCAGTAATATTTATATACCTCCCTGCACTGTAGTAAATATTGTTTTATGTGCATACACTGTTCCTTCAGCTTCAAGGAGAGATGAGATTTCTAAGTATCCCTCTGCTACACGACTCTAGTAAATAAAATGTACAGTACTCTTATCACTATCCCAGAGAGACACAAAGATCATATCACAAGCATTCTTATTCTTCCTTAAAACAATTTTTATGAATTGTAAATCATACATAATTCTAGGAAAAGGAAGTACACATGAAACTTACTGACAGCTTGTTTGTCTTTGTTGAACAAAAGTACATTTTGAATATAAGACCTCTCGGGCCTGGCGGGATGGCTCAGTGGTCTAAAGCGCCTGCTTGGGAAAGCTTGGGCGGCTTCAGGGACCGCGGTTCCATCCCGGCACCACATGCTGCGCCAGCCCTGCACTTGGGGCGGGCTGAGCCAGCCATAAAAATGAGTGAATAAACAAAGGTTCAGAAACAAGAATAAAAAAATAATAAATAAAATTAAAAAAATGAATATAAGACCTCTCATCACACTTACAACTTTTATAATTGTATTTGCTATTAAATATCAGTCATTAGTAGAAGAATCTAAAAACTAAAATAGTACGTGTTGGCTGGTCCATGTATATTAACAAATTCAGTTGGGATAAAAATTCTAGTTGAGAATGTTAGATTTCTAATATCCAATGGGATATGTGAAAATGAACATACTTTCATAAAAAGCATAGAATTGCTAATAATAAAATAAAATTAACCAGAGTTATTTATCAGACAGCTGAGCAAACATTTCATGTAAGTCCCATTGTATGTCATCAAGTTTTATATAAAACAGATAAACTGTCAAATATTAATAAATATTATGCCAATAAAAGTCTCAAATATTTATACCTAATTTTTATTTATCTGGAACCATCTCAAAACACTATAGGTTTATCTAAAGAGTAGACAATGATGATTAACATGATCCTTCTATAAATCATAAGTAAAATATATAATTTAAATTTATCTTTATATATTGTATTTTAATTTTAATTTTTTAAAGAAAAAATTAATAGCAATGGTTGATGACAGGTTATATCATGAATAATATTTTGTAATTTCTTCAAGACACATATAGTGATTTTAAATTATACACTACATGGAAAGCAATAAAGTATATTCTATTAAGATGGATTAATTATTCTGAAAGAGTTTGTATGTGCTGCTGTCTCTGCTGACAAATAAGATGTCATGGCTTGGGAGTGTAGCCCCATAGTAGAGTTCTCACCAGTGCATGGTTTAGATTCTCAACATCACACGCTACAGGTGTGTGCACATGCATATGGATACATAGAAGATGGACATTTGATATGTTTGAAGAAAATTGTATCTATATTTCTTTCTTTCTTTCTTTCTTTTCTTTCTTTCTTTCTTTCTTTTTTTTTTTTTTTTTTTTTTTTTTTTTTTTTTTTTTTTTTTTTTTTTTTTTTTTTTTTTTTTTTTTTTTTTTTTTCTTTTTGTTTTTGCGGGACCGGGGTCTGAACTCATGACCTGGCACTTGCCAGGCAGGCACTTTGTGCCATGGAGCTATCTCACCAGCCCCCTCTTTCTTTCTTTCTTTCTTTCTTTCTTTCTTTCTTTCTTTCTTTCTTTCTTTCTTTCTTTCTGTCTTTCTTTTTTGCAGTACCAGGGATTGCACTCAGGACCCTGTGTTTTCCAGGGCAGTACTTATTCTACTGACGTATCTCCCTGGAGCCTGAAGAAAACTAAATTTTGAATACATGCAATTTAGTGAAAATATATTCAGCCCTCAAAAAAAAAAGGGGGGGTGGGCAACTTACTAAAGCTATAGAATTGTTTCTTTCAGGTGCAATAATTTATAACATTTTTTAAAATTATGACTTTAGCTACTTAAGTCTTCACTTGAAGAATCAATAAGCATCTGCCATATTTCCAGGGAATATTATTTGGAAAAACAGAGAATATGAATCCTCTCCTATTTCCTTCTTTCTGCATTGCTCAATGGTCTGTGACAATAACAAACATCTGCAGTTTCTGACCTAATGATGCAGGGGATATTTGGCAATTTCTTCTGAAAAATGTCATCGGATACTATTTATACTTTCCTTATCCATGTGAGAAGAATAGAGAAGAAAGGAAAGTGGCTTTTTAAAATTTATTTTTTACTGGAAGAAATATTGTTTAGACTTTTAGAAAGAACTCTTCCACTTTGCCTAATACACAATATATTTCCAATAGTTTATTCAAATTAAATTCATCCAAATTTAAATGCTATTAACAAGGAAAACAGCGTAATTGGTAACTCAAAAATACTGATACACAGAAGTTCAATACGGTTTGTCTGTTTAAATGCAACAAAAAATTTAGTAAAAATAAACATCCCATTTGCAATAGTCAATTCAACTACGTTTGTTCCAAAAGATTAGGAATGTGCTCATTGCAGAGAGCTTCATGGAAGTGTTTTCCAGCATTCTATAGCTGAAGTAAAGTATATCAGTTTAACTACAAATGAGTTAAAGGCCCCAAGCCATCATCCCAGGTAACTTCTATTACTCTCCTGGAAGTAGCAGGTGATTACGTCTTTTCTCCATGTATTAAGAGGAACATGCACAGATACCGGCTTCTCCAGCTAGAAAATCAGCTAACAATCAGTTGTGGCTAGTGAACAAATTGAGTACTGCCTGTGTACTCAGCTTGTCTTATAGTACTAACTCAAGTTCCAGATATATAGGTCTGCAGTGCTCCAAAATAAAAGCACACAAAACTCATAAAAGCTATCTTATTCTTTCTTAATCTGAGTAGTGAAAAAGGAATTTTTTATAGTAAAGAATCATTTTAGTAGATTTCATAATTGACATGAAAAATTTAATAAAAATTTTCTCTTAATGTAATTTCCATAACTTAACAAATACAATGTCAATTATTACTAAGTATTTTGTTAGGAAAGCACATTGGAATATATAGTGAACGTATATGGTCATGCATGAAGTAGAAGGCCACTATTGCTTCTCAAATTTGCATACATACATCAGCACTCCTCTGCACCTACTTTCAAAAGAACTAATGTAGCAGGGCGTGAGGCTAAATGATAAATATCAAGAAAATATGGTCCTCCTTTTGGAAGCTTGAAATTATTCCAAGATATAAGATAATATCTTAAATTTTCTTTGTTTATATCATACAATCAAAGAAAATGTCGATATGCAAAAGCTATTTTTGCATACATGATGCATGCTATTTTACAATGTCTTCTACCTGAATGAATGGGAAAACCTAAAACAGTCTGACATTGTCATTAAACAGAACAAAACATATTCTGTCATGAAAATTAATCATGATATTATTAACCATGTATTATTACTAGTTATATATTATTATTGCCATTAACTATGTATTATGGAACCTGCTTAATTTGTATTAGCCAGAGCTTTACTGAGAAAATCAATGATAAATAGCAATAATCAATCTAAAACATTGCAGCACCCACGCATTTATTTTAAGTACACATATTAGACATTTGAACACGCAATTAATCTTTCACATACATGCTTTATAAAGTAATTAGAGCAACAAATCGCCTTCTTTAGTTCACAAACCAAAGGTTTGTATCATGTGCCTCTTAGAAATGTCTTAACTATGATAAACACATTTGAAACTACAGGCCCATAATATACGTATTTACTTAGCATTTTCAAATTTCTTTGTTGCTATGCATGAATACCTGTTATATAGTTAAACTCTTGAAAGCAAAAAAAATTTGATGAATTGTTAATGTTAGCAATATATATATATATATATATATATATATATATATATATACATTTTTTTTTTAAGACAGACAAACAACGTGACCAAAACAGCCTTCCCCAGAGTTCCTCACCTGAATTTTTATGAATTTTCATGCACTCATTGTCTGAAGAAAGTGAGGGAAAGAGATGAGTACATAAAATTATTTAAGCTAAAGTTGTATAAGAGCATGGACATTGCTTCGTTAAACTTTTTGTTGTTGTTTTTATTCTTGTTTCATTTTTTGTAATCTCAAAGACACTAGATGAAAGGGAAAATTTGTAAATAGTGTAGAAAGTCTGTTATAAGAATGCAAAACTATTTGTGGTAGCATACATCTCTGAGACACTCAAATTCAGGTGAAACTACATTGAAAGGGATTTTCATACAATTGATTGTAGCAAGAGCACCTTGAGAGAATTCTATGTTTTAGATATTACATAAATAGTATATTCTCAGTACATAATTAATTTAGCATATATTTCCTCAATTATTTCATATATAGCAAGTGTATTTGCAACGAAGAATGCAAAGTTATAATATACTGCTCTGTTAAGATTCATCCTTATGTAACATTAATTATTTTAAAGTGAGGCAGTTTCAGGAAGAAAATATTAGGAAAATACCCATAAAACAGAGGTTTTAGCGATCACTTAAAAGAAAAAGTGAAATGTCAAGTAAGTTTACTTAATTTTTAGTGTATTCATTATGGGAAAGAAAGCTCCTGTCCAAAAGAGAGACAAGAAGGGGTCCCAAGTAGGTTGAACCCCTTAGTTTAATTGATTGATTGATTGGCTGATTGACTGATCGATTGATTTCATTTTTGTCTTTTTGAGACTGCTTCTCACTACACAGCTTACTGGCCTTGAGTTCATTTTTGTAACCCAGGCTGGTCTTGAACTCTCACTGATCCTCCAGTATCAGCTTCCTAAATGCTGCAGTTACAGGTATGCGCCACCACACCTGGCAAGCCCCTTAGTTTAAAAGACTAATTGGAATGTCATATGCAAAGTACGGCAATGAAGCATGTTGCATGTTTTTTCATGAAGTGCGAGAGGATTAAATTATACTCCAGAATAAAAATGTAGTGCCATTCTAAGTAGGGGACAGTCATATTTTACCATGGTTTCTGTCATCATGGACTGAAATCACTGCCATCTGCCAAGGAAAGCAGTCAGAAACGATATGGTAAAAATTCCAATTTAGATGCTAATAACACCAGTTCTTATGATGGTGGTCATTAGCCACTTAATGTATCCATTTCTCCTAAAAGATTCTTTTTTTCTAAATTAAAAACTAATTTTGAGTTAATGTGTAAATTTAAAGCAATTTGTAATGCATTTATGTTCGTTTCCTGCTTTAAACATTGCTAGAATTCTCATTTTTCAATTATTAAATCCACATTAAAAGTGCAAAGAAACAAGTTTCTAAAAAATGAATAAAATGTGAATATTTAGATGAGACCCAAAGTAATAAAACTCATGAAATTTATTATAGTGTGGTTATAAAATGAAATGACGCAAGGAGAAAAATGTTCCTTTCATGTTAAAGTCTATAAATTTGCAGTAAATATGGCTACGAACAATGAAAAATAGAATTTTTTAATACTTGAGAAATAAATAATAATCATTTAATGAAACATTTGAATTCAAAGGTATTTGATGAGAAATGAAATTAGAGCCAACTGTCCCAATCTGTATGAAAATGTTACTTTACTCCTTAGAAATTTATCATTAATATAATAAAACTCCTCCATTTTAAGGCAGTATATGATTAAGTATTAGATTTTTCATTACATGTATGTCACTTGAGTATGCCAAGTACTGTCTCCATACAACTGAAGAATGCAATTTTTTAACTGGTATCAATTAAACAAACAAATTCAGAGAATCAATAAAACAAAATTCTACCAAGATTCTTAAAGAAATTGTGAAGCACAGAAACATTGCAAATATGAAATGGCTATGAAAAGTGTGGTAACAAATTTCTGCTTTTCTGGCCGGGCGTGGTGGCGCACGCCTGTAATCCCAGCACTCAGGAGGCTGAGGCAGGAGGATTGGTGCGAGTTCGAGACCAGCCTGGGCTACAAAAGTGAGCTCAAGGTCAGCCTTAACTGCATAGCGAGACCCTGTCTCAAAAAGACAAAAAAAAAAAAAAAAAATTCTGCTTTCCGAAATTTAAGATGATTGAGAAATTCTATAACTGAAAATTTTTTAACAAAACAAACTCTGTCCCCCCCATTTAACCTTCATCCAGATATTTTCTTTAAATCACAGGTGCATATTTCTGCTTACTGATAAAATATACATTCCCTAAGCTAGATGGATTCAAAAGCACACTTTAGATCTTGAAAGCCTGGGCTTTCTCTTTTTCCTTTGAACTGACCAACTCAGAGTTGTCAGAACAATATGCATTTTTTGGAATTGTGGGTTATCAAAGGAATTAATAAGGTAATACAAAAACATAATATTAAGTGTATGGAAAATATGGAAAAATTGAATAAGTTAAAAATTTCACCAGAAATGTACCACAGTGGTATACATTAAAATTATGGCTTATCACTCCAGTTGAATTCAAAATAATCATTAATGGCTTTTGCCATGAATAATTATGATTATCCACGGAGACACAACTCAAGAAAGGTACGATAAGAAACACAAGCTAAAACAAATTTTAACTGCATTTAACGTAAAAAGTTAAAAAACAGAGAAAACAATCATATAAGATATGATACTAACATCTGAAGAAAAATAACCAAGAAAGGCATAAATTAAAATACTAATAAAATTGGAGCTGGGGAGATAGCTCAGGAGAATAAAAACTTGTGGCAAGCACAAGGCCCTGAGTTCAATCCTCAGTACCACAAAAATAAATAAATAAATAAACAAATAAATAAATATAAATAAATAAATAAATAAATAAAATACTAATAAAATAAAATAAATAGTATCAAAAGCAACAAATAATATTAAATGATTGGTGATAAAGTAGAAAACTTGAAATAATATGCAAAGTAATGATATATATTCAAAGATCTCCAAAAGAAAACCAAACAAAAACATTAATTGCAATAAAATACGTAAAAGTAGAGAACAGGAAATAAAATGCTATCATCAAGGTTCATTTAAAGAATACTGCAAGCAAAGAATCATTTGAATAACGTGCCACCCATAATCATTCAGATCATTCTAAAAATATTTAAAAAGCTAAAAATTCCAAAAGGTCATTTAAAGTTCAAAAATAAATTCAACTCTGACACATTAAAAAAATAAAAATAAGTTCTCCTCAACTGTAAGGGAACATAAGGTGTCCCAAAATTCAGATTAAGTACAATAAAATTTGAAATCAGTTATTAAGGTATATTTCATTGATTCAGCAATGATTTTACAACATATAAAATAGATTTGAGTAGAAAATCAAATGACAAAAATTTTTAAAAATGAAAAGAATAAGAAAAATCTCAAATTTATAGATAAGTGTTATATCTGAAAATTTCAATAATGTAATGTCTTAAAAGTAGATTGGAAAATAATTTTAAAAATCTATAATATTTATATGAGTTCAAAAGAAAATTAATTTTCTTTTCAAGCATCTGGGGAAAATGGGAAAAAATGAATGAAAACTCAAGCTATCCAAGAAAAAGACCACTATAAAACATGGGGTACAAAAGTTTGCATTTTAATGTTTTTAAAATTATTAATATACAGAAGGCTCAAAGTATAGCTCTGTATTTCATAGTTATGTTGATGAAAAAATTTTAACAATTGAAAACATCAAATTTTCTGGTCAAGGAGAATATGGGACCTCAGAGGAAAGAGATAAGTGACATACAGAATAGTCATCTAGAGAACAAACATTCTCTCAGGCTTTCACAGAAAGTAAACTGGTCAAGCAGTGGCCGTGACTCATTCTGATGGCTGACACTGACAACAGTCCTACAAAGCACTGTACATGGTTCCATTGTCAATCCTGAGGAAATTTGACCTTGAAAGATACAAAAGATGAATATTTTGTTATACAGATCTTGCTTGAATTTGCTCTTGATCACCCAGAGGAAAGGCTTAATTATGAGGCATAAAATGCAGAGCTAGATTAGTATGATGAGCTGTAAGAGGCTTAAATCAAAAGCTTCCAACATTGCCAGTTTCATGGGTAACCCAATGCAATTATGGAATATTGGACTATGTATACAACTACTTTCTCCCCATTCAAAGAGAAGAAATATTTTCTTTCCTTACCAATATCGATTAGAAAATTTATCATGGCTATACCCTGTGCTCTGTATAACTACTATGAGGACAAAAATATGCAATATGTCAATTATTGTGAATGTTCCACTAACGTATTTTGAAACTATAATATGGTTATTTCATATTAAAAGTAATAAAAATACGAAAAAGGACTAAATATCATGCTATAGTAATGTATGTGTACCCATGTTTATAGCAGTGTGATTTCTTATAGACAAATCTTGGAAACGGCAGAAATATCATCCACTGAGGAATGGATAAAGAAGATGTGCTATTATTACACAATGGAGTATTTCTCAGCTATAATAAAAGATAACCTTGAGGCTTTTATAGGTAAATTATTTAAACTAGAGACCGTATTTTTAAGCAAAATAAATTAGACCTGCACATGGAAGCATGGAAACATCACATTGTCCTGCTAGTGTAAAAACCTGAAAGAGTAAAGAAAATTTATTGTGGTGCCCATTTTTGGATTGCATCTTTGAATTCTTTAAATTCTGGATGTGAACTTTTTTAGTGCTTTATATTTAAATAGAAGTTTTTCGTATGGTTGAATGATGGATATGACTTTTCCTTTTTTTTGGGGGGGGTGGACCGAGGTTTGAACTCATGACCATGCATTTGCCAGGCAGGCACTTGTGCCACGGAGCTATATCCCCAGCCCAGTTCCAATAATTAATAAATTACATATTACATATTGTTATCTTCACAGTATTTATTCAGAGTACAAGATACCGATTGATATCTTGCATAAACACTATTAATACAGATCTTTCTTCTTACTGAACCAAAGGAAATAACTGAATGTATAGTCCCATATTCCATAATAATTGTGGATTATCAGCACAACTGGAAATGTCAGAAGCTGTTGGTTAGATCCTCTTACAGCTCAGTATGTTAATATCGTTTTACCTCTTATACCTCATGGCTAGACTTTTCCACTGGATGGTTAAGACAAAGATAAAGCAAACCTATCTAACAAAGAATGTAACGTTAGAATCTGACAGGGTTCTTTAAGACCCCTCAGGTTTTCTCTGAAACCATATAGAGCTGTTTGTAGATCTTTTGACAGTGTCAGTCCTCTGGATGAGTCACAGGCATTGCTTGCCTAATTTGTTCTTTGTAAAAGCCTTTGAGAAAGTTTTCTCTCTAGGTAACTCTCCTTAGGCACACTGTACATAGTCAGTCATATTCCTCTGTGGATCCATAATGTCCTTGTACAGAAATTTCTGAATATCACTGAATTATAAGATGCTACAGCACAGGTTCACTAATGTCCTGACTTCTCACTGACCTTGAAGGGCTATGGACGAAATATTGGTTATTTTTGTAACCTTTTTTTCTCTCTCTCTCTAATTTTTGATCTGCCAACTTATGGTGTTAACCCTCTAGAACAGGAGATTAATTATTCCCCATAACATAGGCACTTGACCTTAACATCACTATCTTTCTGAATATCAAATACCTAAGGTATAACATGGAACATGTACTTTCCATAAATCATTGATATTCTAAATTTTAAATGCCTATACAATGTGAAAAAATAATTATAAATGATTATACATCAATTTAGGTATTTAACCATATAGTAAATTGTAGGAGAATGATCCTGTAGCACTTTTTCTTGTCTGTTATTCTCTTTTATTACTGTTACTGTTTTTTAAACAAACATTTACTTGGGAGACAGTATAGGGAGCATTGATATATTGGAAGCCGAATCCATATAGAAGGCCAGAATGGCAGGAATTCCAAGCATGGTTTTAGTATTAAACAGTTTGAATCTCAGTGCAGTTGTTTACTTCACAGATATTGGCATATATAGTTAGTCAGGAAGAGAATTCTACCAATTAATTGCAAGTTTCAAAAACCTGTTGGAGATAATTGAAATAATTGTCATAATCATCCTGTGTATATAAGTGTGTGGTTTTTCCAATGTCGTGTTTCCAAACTTTTCTCTTGCTTTCTCTACATTGTTTAATCCTCAAGTTCTTGATTTCCACTTAGCTGTGTTATACCTTTTCATTTTTATTTCTACTTCTGAGCTCTTAGACTAGGGACATTATATGATATTTACACATGTAGGCCTGTTTTATTTCCCGTCTGAGTACATGTTCAAGATACATACATTTATATAGGAAGGTTTTCAGTTTATCATTCCTTACAGCTGAATAATTCTCCATTGTATAAAGACACCACATCTCTTTCACCCATGCTTCGGGTGGTGGGCATTTTGTTTTGTTTCCAAGATTTAGCTATCACAAATTCTGCTGCTATAACCATAGGTGCATGGATATCACTATGCTATGATGTTTTCAATTCCTTTGGGAAAATTCCTAGTAGGGTTATAGCTGGATTGAATGGAATTTAAGTCCAACAATTCTAAAGAGTCTTCACACTGATTTACACAATGGTTGGACCAGGCAAAATTCCAAATAGCAGTGGAGAAGTCCTCCTTTTCACTCACAGCCTCTCCAATATTTGTTGTTGGCTGATTTCTTTAAGATAGACATTCTTTCTGGGGTGAGGTAGTACAATAGTGTTGTTATACTTTCCATTTCATGGATGGGTAGTTATGTGGAGCATTTTCTCAAGTATTTAATAGGTTCTTCTATTTCTTACCCTGAGAAGTGTTTGTCTATCTCAAATGCCCATTTCTGGATTGGGTCCTTGAATTTGGGTGCCCTAGTGACTTTTAGTTCTTTATAAAATCTAGATAGGATAACTTTTGTCTGAATAGTTATTATTTAAGTTATTGTTTGAAATTTGTGGGTTGTCTTATCACATACATGGCAATTTTTTAAAGTTTTATTAACTTTAATAAGAAAGAAATATCAATAAGACAATTTCAAAATATATTAGTAGGATAGTCACAATTATTAATATAAAGCATATTGCTGTCTTCATAATAGTTGTTCAGAGTGCAACATGCAGGTATAATAACTAGTCTAAACACTAGTAGTGTAAATATTTATTCTCATTGAACTAAGAGAAAGGAGTTCAATAATCCATAATAGCAGTTGATTATCAGCAGAACTGGCAAAGTTGGAAGCTGTTGATGTGAACCTTTTACAGCTCAGCACATTAATATGGCTCACTTTTATGCTTTGGGATTAAACTTTTCAGCTGGACAATTAAGACCCAGTTAAAGCAAAACTTATACAACAAAAAACGAAACTTTTGTATCTGACAAGGTCAGTGAAATCGCTACAGGATTTACCTTGAAACCACATACAGTGTATTATAGAACCTTTGTGAGTGTCAGCCATCTAGATGAGTCACAGCCGTTGCTTGACCAATTTTCTCTCTGTGAAAGCCTAAGAGAATGTTTTCTCTCTAGGTTACTCTCCATAGGCACACTATACATCATTGATCCGTTTCCTCCGTGGACGCATAATCTCCTTGTAAGGAAATTTAGTGACACTACTAAGTTATAGGGTGTTACAGTTTCTCTTATGTCCTGAGTCTTCACTCACCTTGAAGGACCAGAGCCAAAATATTGGCTATCCTTGTGGCCCTACTTTTTCTCTAAACTTTAGTCTGTAAAGTTTAGTTCTTAACCCCCCCAGAAGAGAAGCTGAGTGATACCATTACTATATAGCAGATACATAAGCTTAACATTCCTGTCTTTCTGAATATCAAACCTTTAGGGATAAAATGGAACCTGTATTTTTCTTCAGTCATTGATATTCTAATAAATCCCTAAAGAATGTGATAAAAAACGACTACACATTTCTACAGAGAAATTTAGAAATCTAACAGTATGCAAAATTGTAACAGGTCAATCCCTGATATTTTTCCTTCTCTCTGATTCTCTTTTATTACACTTTAAAAAAAAAAAAAACACCATTTACTTGAGATAGAGTATAGTAGTACTTGATATGACATTAGAAGCAGCACATATCTAAAAGACCAGAAGGATAGGCATTCCAAGCATGGTTTCAGTGTTACAAATTGTTATCCTGAATGTCAAAAACCTGTTGGAGATTCTTAGGACTATTGTCTCATTCATCCTGTGTATATAAGCACGTGATTTTTCCCCTGCCATGTTTCCCAACTTTTCTGCTTGCTGTCATCCTTACTGTTTAATCTGTAAGATTTGATTTCTGTTTAGCTGTGCTATGCCTTTCCATTTTTATTTCTTCTTGGAGTTCTTACAATAGGTATGTTATATGATATTTACATACCTAGGTCTTGTTTGTTTGACTTATGAATATATTTTCAAGATAAACACACACACATACACACACTTGATGAAGCCATCAAGTTCGTAATTCTTCATAGCTAAGTAATATTCAATTGTATAAAAGCAACACTTATTTTTCAACCATTCTCCAGGTGATGGACATTTTGACTATTTCCAAGACTTGCCTGTCACAAGTTGTGCTGCTATGAACATATAAACATAGGAGCACAAACATCACTATGACATGATGTTTTCCATTCCTTGAGGAAAATTTCCAGTAAGAGGATAACTGGATTGAGTGGGATTTCTAGTCCTAGTATTTTTAAGGATTCTCCACAACGCTTTCCATAGTCAGTCTGCATTAACCCCAGCACTGGAGATAGGACCATTTTAACCACAGCTTCCTCAACATTTGCTGTTGGTTGATTTCTTTATGATAATCATTCTTTCTGGAGCGAGATGGTACATCAGTGTTGTTTGAATTTGCACGTCATAAATGGCAAGTGATGTGGACCATTTTTTCACGTATTTCTAAACTTTTAGTAGTTCTTCCTCTGAAAAATGTGTGTTTACCTCAGATGCCCATTTCTGGATTGGCTCTTTGAATTTTGGGGCTGTAATGTTTTCTAGTTCTTTATAAATTCTAAATAGAAAACCTTTGTCTGAATACTTATTAGTTAAACTTTTTTTTGAAATTTTGGGTTGCCTCTTCACTTTGTTGATAATTTCTTTTGATGAGCAGCATATTCTCAGCAAGAGGAAGTCCCAGTTGTTAATTCTTTGAAGTGTTAAACATGCATTTTGATATTTGTCCACAAAGTGTTTGTCTAGCATAATGTCATCAAGATTCCCTCTTACTTTCTCATCCAGGAGATTTAGTGTTTATCTTTTAATATTTATACAGCATATTGTCAATTTTGCTTCTTAATGCACTATGCAAGCCTATTTCTTTTAATTGAAAAATTAAGTCCATTTACATTCATTTTTATAATTGAAATTTATTTATTTATTTATTTATTTATTTTTTGTCTTTTTTTGAGACAGGGTCTCCGCTATGCAGTTGAGGCAAACCTTGAGCTCACTTTTGTATCCCAGGCTGATCTCGAACTCACACTGATCCTCCTGCCTCAGCCTCCCAAGTGCTGGGATTATAGGCGTGCGCCACCACACCTGGCGAAATGTATTGATTTATGATTGACATGATTTTTACCCACTATCGTTCACCCCTTTTTCTCCTGTGTTTAATTGGCTGCTCTATTTGGCAGATTGTTTCTGTTCTTACGTGTGGAGTTCAGATCATTTTGCTCCCTCTCTAAAATATCTTTTATAAGTCTACCTAAGGTTGGCTTGGTCATAATGAAATTCTTTATTTGTTCTTTGTCATGGAAATATTTCACTTCCCCTTCATACTTGAAAGAGAGTTTTGTAGGGTATAGCACTTTGGACTCAAATTTCTTTTCATGGAGTACTTGAAGCACTCTACAAGCCGGGCGTGGTGGCGCACGCCTGTAATCCCAGCACTCGGGAGGCTGAGGCAGGAGAATTGGTGCGAGTTCGAGACCAGCCGGGGCTACAAAAGTGAGCTCAAGGCCAGCCTGAACTGCACAGCGAGACCCTGTCTCAAAAAAGACAAAAAAAAAAAAAAAATTAAAATTATTATCTGTAATGAGAATATACCCTACCTCAGAATCTATAAAAATATTAGTAAGATGTAAAATAGCTTTAAACTTTTTAAAATATGGATTTTTATATTTATATTCATTTACTCAAATAATAATGTAATATTCAAAAAGTTAGTAATATGCATATGTTTTTGTATGATTACTTTCTTTATGCTGTAATGGGATGATTTTGTGTTCAATGTTTTAAGGTATCATTAAATCATATTGAATAAGTAATAATTCATATGTCAATATATTTAAGCAACTTTAGCATATAATCAATGATATGGAAGAGAGACACACAAAAATCATCATCTCTGTGGTGAAAATCGTTCAAAGAAAAACATTGAATAAATTCAGTGTTGAAGGAGAGAAAATGATAAAATATAAATCATCTTTAAAAACATTAGTATAATTACAATAAAAATATGAAATTTACCTCACATTTCACATTGAGCAGAGCTCCTGTAAGTTAACTTGAACTTAGATATAGAAGAGAATAACAGGAACAGAAATTCAAAGGTCAAGACAGTCCAAGAAGCTCTCAATAGCTCATCATAAATATATGAGAACATAAGGGGAATGATGGAAACAGAGGTCTCAGGCACTAAATTAAGGCTCAAGTTCAAATTGCGCATTACAGAATGTGCCAAGTGTCTCTAGTAAAGAGCATGTATGATAAAAGGGTGGAGCTGAGTTCACACAAGGTGAGATATGAATCATTCCAAAGAAGAAAAGGATGAGAGAAAGATATTTTCCTTTTGAAATGGATTAGAAACAGAAAAAGAACCATAAAAATAAATGAGAAAGCTTAACAGAAGAGTGAAGTAAAAATAGACACAGTAATATTAAAAAATATAACCCTAATAATCTACTTTTAACTGAATCACCATTATGTACCCAGCGTTAAGCAGACTTCAAGAGAAAATTACGCTGCTAACCTAAAATATCATTAAAATAATGCTATTACACTAGAAGACTAGAGAGTCCCCTGAGTAATTCCTTGACAGAATAATAATTTGAGAAAAGAGATTAGCACTCATTTCCTGTCTATGTTGATATAGAAAAGAATACATGACCTCTTAATTGAACTCAACCAAATACTGAAAATGTTGAAGTTTCAAACTGGAATTAATTTTAATATTCATTTCCAACAGTTAGCTTTGGCTGATGTGGATGATGAAATGTTTTATAGCTTTTTCAAAGAAGAATGTTTATCACAGAATACTCAATGGATTGAGCATTCTTATTTCAACGGATCTATTTAGAAGACAGTTCAGAAATTATCCCTCTTTTATCAAATTAAAAAATAAATCATAGTTTTAAAAAACATTGTCTGGTGACTAAATTATCATTTTGAACATTTTGTTATTCTTATTAAATTAAATTACAAGAGCCTCTTGAGTTTGAAAGATCAGAAGTCAGATATCATCTGCACTATGCATTAATATGAATGTATGTATTTATTTATATGCTGAGATTTATGTCACATAAAAATTGTTTGCTCTTTCAAATGAAGACAGTAGTTATTCCAGAATGTTGTTAAATGGACGTGACATGGATTACATTAGAAACAAACTTATAGCAATTTTTTTTTTTTTCTGTATTTCTTGCTTAGTGTCTTAACTGGCCACTTGGTGAGACTATAGAATCACTTCTGTCTTTTATGTTTTGCATGCCGGAGCCTGAAAGCCAGGTCTTATCCACAGTAGGCAGGTGCTCTTCCACAGAGGTCCAGCCTTGTCCCTGAAAGCACAGCTTTGCAGAGCTGGCTGGATTCTCATTTTCACAGGGTTTTATTTACATTAGGCTGGTCATGACCTAAATGTACATTGGGTAAAATGGATAAAGGGACAGAGGCACACATTCACTTTTCAAGTATTCACATATGAAAAGAAGAAGATGCTGCCTTCGTGCTTCCATTGAAGAGCCTAGGGATAAGGGCCCCAAAGCAGATCTGCACCCAACAAGGTAAGTGCTAATATTGCTAATTATGCATGGCATCACAGAAAGCTGAATTCAAAGAAGAAATTGTGTTAGAAGGAATTGCTCTTTTTTTTTCCTTTTAAAGTGGGAATCAAACGTTGCACCTCTCCATCTATTATCTGGATGCAGCTGCCAGGCGGCAGGCCAGACTCAACCTCGGGCCCATGCCAACCATGCCAATGGAGCCATGAGCAGCTGGCTGGAACTCCAGCTTGGACCCTACCTGCCATCCTGACTGGACCACATAGCAGCCTCAGCCCTTGTCTATCCCCTGACTCATGAACAGCCTGAGGTCCTGTTCCACCCATCTACCTGACCTGGCATGTAGACCACCAGGAAAGACCTTTCACTCAGTGTTCATCCCCTGTCTCCACAACTACCCAAACTATGACTCCACCCACTGTCTCCACATGGCCAGCCACCATCACCAAATGACTGGTCACCATCCCAACCAATAAGGCCTCCTGAAGGCCCGCTGCCTGAGCTTCTACTCACAACCAGTAACTTCTGGAGGGGAACAGGCTTGGTAGATCCAACCCAAACTTCCATAGGCACTAACTGCATAAGTTCACCAAAGTGGACAAAAAACTGCTATAAAAAAAAAAAAAAAGATAAAGACAAGGAGCAAGATGGAATCTCAGGTGCGAAGTCCATCCACAATTAATACAGGAGACAGGACCATAGAAGAAAACAGGAATCATGCAGAGGAAATCTCTGAACTGGTAGCATCTGAGGTAGACAAACAAGTCCAGCAACTTATGGAGCAACTCAGATAAGAGATAACATTTGAAGTAAAAAAAAAAAAAGAAATGCAAGAATTAATACACTCTGAAGTGGAAAAATAACTGCAGAAATGTATAGAGGGAATGACAGTAGAAATAATTTCAGAAGTTAAAAAACACATCTCTAAAATAATACATATAAAGTAGGGGAACAACTACAGAAAGGTAGAGAGGACAACAGAGCAGAAATAATCTCTGAACTAGAGAGAGAAGGGATAACTACAATTAGAGACTTCAGTACTAATAAAGAAGACATTGATGGATTCTCTGACTGAGCAATATAGGAAAGAAATAGATCGCATGAAATAGTTTCAAAGAGATATAGAAGAAAATAAAATCTCAATCACAAGCTGGCAAAACCATAAGAACAAAAGTGAAGATAGAGTCTCACATCTTGAAGACACCGTCGCAGCTATGGGAAAAGGTAAGAAAGGATCTCTTAAAAACAACTAGGATGCAGGAAAATTTAATTCAATATCTGCAAAATGATGCAAAAATCAACAACGTGAGATTAATAGGAATCAATGAAAAAGAAGGAGTCGACACAAATGATATAAAAAAATGGGCAGAAGTAATAGCAAAAAACTCCCCAAATTTGAGAAAACAATCAGACATTCAGGTAACTGAAGCATATAGTACTCCATATAACAATAACCCAACTAAAAACCAACCTAAATATATAATAGTCAAGATCCCAGAAATCCAGCAGAAAAATAACATATGAAAAACTCTAGAGAAAAGAAACAGATCACATTTAAAGAAAAGCCCATCAGAATAACAGGAGATTTCTCTTCACAAACCATGAAGTCAAGAAGAGCATGGAGCAGAGTGCTTCAAGTTCTCCATGAAAATGAATTCCAGCACAGACTCTGTTATGGTTTATGTCTAGTTGTCCCCCCAAAGCCTCATGGAGTCACTGGGCGGGGACTTCTAGAGTTTGAGACTTGATCCATGATCCCTGGGATTATAGGTTTTAGTACTGATGGGATTATGGGTGGAAGTACTTCTGGGATTATGGGTGTAGCCTAGGGCAGGAGCTAAGGTAGAGAGCCTGAATGTAATATAAAGAGAGACAGAGAGACAGACTGGAGCTCTAGCTGTTGCTGTTGCTCTGCTGCCGTGTTTGGCTGGCTACCTCTGCCACCATTTTGTTGCTGTTCCGCCTCCATGAACTGGATGCTCTCTGCTCTGCTCCTCTCAGCCTTGGGCCAGCCGAACATGGACTGAAACCTCCAGTAACTGTGAGCTAAATAAACCTTTCCTTCCTTCATTTTGAGTGTCGGGTATTTGTCTCGGCAACGATTAAAAAGTAACTAATACAGACTCCTATACCCTGCCAAACTCTTTTCAAGTATGAGGGAAAAGTGAAATACTTCCAACACAAGAAACAACTAAAGAATTTTACAATGTCAAAGCCAACCCTATAAAGTGTACTAAAAAAAAAAAAAAAAATTAGAGAGGGACCAAAATGATCCAAACTCAACAAATGGAAACAGAAAAAACCCACCAAATAGGGCAACCAATTAAACACAGAAGGAAAAGGGGTAAACATTAGTAAGTAAAACTCATGCAAATCATAACTCAATACATTTCAATTATAACCATCAACGTAAATTAATTCAATTCTTCAAATAAAAGAAATTCACTGGCAGAGTGGATAAGGAAGCAAAATCCAATAATATGCTATATACAAGAAACACACTTAACTCATTAAGAAACTCATACTCTAAAAGTTAACGGAGGGAAAATAATACTACATGTTCCAGCACCTCAGAAAGAAAAAAAAAAAAAAAAAAAAAGCTGGGGTAGTAATTTTGTTTGCAGACACTCTAAACTTGACAACCAACATTGATCAAATGCAATAAAGAAGGTCATTACATACTAGTAAGTGAAAAATTCAAGATAAAGAGGTAACACTCTTAAATATGTGTGCATCAAACAAGGGAGCATCAAGTTACAACAGACAAACCTTTTATGTCGATATAAAATATGGACATAAAAAGTCTAATATCCAATACCACAAACTTAACAGGAGACCTTAACACCCCTTTATCTAAAAAAGATAGATCAAGCAGACGAAAAAATAGCAAAATAGCAGCAGATCTGAACCAGAACCTGAAGCAATTGGACTTAGTGGCCATGCACAGAGTGTTCTGCACAATCATTTGAGAATACACATTTTTTTCAGTTGCACATGGGACATTTTATACAATAGACCACATTTCAGTGCACAGGTCATACTTAAGTATATGCAAGAAAACAGTATTTATCACATGCATACTATCTGGCTACAGTGCAATGAAATTGGAAATAAATGACAAAAGAAACCACAAGAACCCCACAAATACATGGAAATTAAACAACACCTTTCTCACAACCAGTGGGTTACAGATGAAATTACACAAGAAATTAAACAATACCTATAATTTAATGAAAATTGAAACACAACTTACCAGAATTTATGGTATGCAATGAAAGCAGTTCTTAGAGGGAAATTTATAGCTCTGAATTCACAGAGTAAGAAGACAGAACAGGAACAAATAAACACTCCAATGTGACACCTAACCTGACTAGAAATGGAAGAGCAAATGAAATAAATAGCACAAAGGTGGGAGGAAATTACAAAGATGAGAGCAGAAATTAATTCAGTTGAGACTAAGAAAACAATACAAAGAATTAATGAATCAAAAAGCTGGTTCTTTGAAAGATCAAATAAAACTGATAAGCCCCTAGGTAACTTCATTAAAAAGAGGAAGAAAAGGAATCAAATTCAAGCAAAAAGGAATGAAAAATATGAAGTATTATAGACACAACAGAGATTCAAGAGATCATAAATAGCTACTTTAAGAATCCTGACTCTCATAGAATTGAAGACACAACTCTTATTCAATTTAATTCTGGAGTTACCTACAGCCATTAGGCAAGAGAAAGAGATAATAGGAAATAAAATAGGTAAAAAAAAACTTAAATTTTCATTATTTGCAGATCACATGATGCATAGAAGGGTACAAAGTCAACACACAAAACTTAGTGGCATTCCTCTATACAGGTAATAAGCACACTGAGAGAGAAATTAGAGAAACAATAACTTTTACGATAGCACTGAAGAAAATGAAAGACTTAGGAAGTAACCTAACTAAAGAAATAAAAGACCTTTTCAATGAGAACTACAGTACTCTGCAAAAAGAGATACTAGAAGATTTCACAAAATGGAAAGGTATTTCCTGTTCTTGGATAGGAAGAACCAATATTGTGAAGATGGCCATACTACCTAAATTATTATACAGCTTTAATATAATTCCAATCAAAATAGCATCAACATAACACAAAGATCTGGAGAAATCATTCTTAAAATTGGTTTTGAATCAAAAAGACCCAGAATTGCAAAGACAATCCTGGGCAATGAAAGTTATGCAGCAGTCATTACAATTCCTGACCTAAAATTATACTAAAAAGTTACAGTGATAAAATCAGCATGGTATTGGCAAAAAATAGACCTGAAGATCAATGGAATAGATTAGAAGATTCAGAAGCAACTACAAACATACTCAGCCACCTTATTTTTGACAAAGGGTCCAAACATGTTTATTCGAAGAAAGATAAACTCTTTAACAAATGGTGCTGGAGAAAACTGCTCTCTACATGCCAGAAACTAAAACTTGACCCAAGTCTATCACCATGCACTAAACTAAAGTCGAAATGAATTGAACATTTAAATAGTACAAGAGAAATATTAAGTCTCCTCTAAGAGAATGTGAGAGAAAACCTTGAAATCAGTAGAACAGGCAAAGAATTCATGGACAAAAATCAGAATGCACGTTTGACATATGAAAAAATCAGTAACTGGGACCTCCTGCAGCTAAGAAGCTTTTTCACCACAAAAGATATTACCAACAGGGTGAAAAACAACCCACAAATTTTGAAAAGATTTTAACCAGTAAGTATTTGGATAAAGGTCTCCTATCTGGAAATTATAAAGAACTAAAAACCATTACGGCCTCGAAATTCGAACACCCAATCCAGAAATGGGCATCTGAAATGCACACAAACTTCTCAGAGAAACAAGTTCAAAAAACCTACAAATATATGAAGAAATGCTCCACTTCACTAGCCACTCGTGAAATGCAAATTAAAATGGCACTTAGATTCCATCTCACCCCAGAAAGAACGGCTATCATAAAGAAATCAACCAGCAGCAAATGCTGCAGAGACTGTGGATAAAAAATAACACTTCTCCACTGCTAGTGGGAATGCAACCTGGTGAAACCATTATGGAAATCAGTGTGAAGACTCCTTAAAAAACAATAACTGGAAATCTCATTCAATCGAGCTATCCTCCAACTGGGAATTTTCCCAGAAGAACTGAAAACATCATACCATAATGTTATCTGTGCACCTATGTGTATAGCAGCCCAATTTGTGATGGCCAAATGTTAGAAACATCCAAAATGCCCATCATCTGAGGAATGGGTGAAAAAGATGTGGTATTTTTATACAATGGAATATTACTCAGCTATAAAGAATGATAAGCTAGAAAACTTCATATATAAATGGATGTATCTTAAACATATACTCATAAGTGAAATAAACCAAACCTACATCTGTATATATCATAAAGTCTCCCTAGTGTAGAAACTCAAAAGAAGAAATAAAAGTGGAGAGGTATAAGACAGCTGAATGGAAATCAACATCTTAAGGGTTACACAGCAACGTGCCTAGAAGCAGAAAAGAGAGGAAACACAGCAGGAATAAAACTATGCACTTATAGACACAGAATGAATTAGACAATGGTCCTAAGAAACCTCAAAAGGTTTTTGGCACTGATGACATCAGTATGTAACTCTAAAACTATGCTTGGAATGCCTGACATTCTGGCCTTTTAGATGTGTGCTATTCCCAACGTAATTTCAGTTATTGTTACAGTCTCTCTTGAGTAAATGGTTGGTTTACAAAAAAACAAAAAAGAGTATTATATGAGAGTAAGAAAGTAGCAAAATGCCAAAGGATGGATAGTCTAAAATTTGGTACTCGCTTATATTTCTAAATATCTGTGCACGAATATGTAACTGTTTTGATTACATTGTGTAGGGATTTATTAGAATATTAATGATTGATGGAAAATACCAATTCCAAGTGAATTCTAAGATGTTTGATATTCAGAAAGACAATGATACTAAACTCAGGTACCTGTGTTTTCGAGTAATAGTATCACTAAGCTTTTATTCTGGAGGGTTAACAATGTAAGTTTACAGAGCAAAAATTTGAGAAAAAGAAGAGCTACAAGGACAGCTAATATTTTGGCCCTAGCCCTTCACGGTCAGTGAAGACTCAGGACAGAACAGAACCTGTGCTGTAACATCCTATATCTCAGTAACTTCCCAAATTGTTTTGAAATTGTCACATTGCAATTTCTTATTAAAATTAATAACAAAATAAAGCAGAAAAAAACACATGACCTCTCTTTTACCAGACAAGTGCTGTGCCACTGAGCTAGATTCACATACTTTGGTGATTGCCTTAATTAGGAGAACTTAGTCACTGGTTGCAAGTTTCTGTTAGAAGGCAAACTCTAAGCATCTAAAGTACAGTATGGCCCCCTTCCCTAAAAATAATAATGCACTGAGTAGTAGAATATGCTGAGAAGTTTATGTATAATTTAAATTTAAAGTAAATATAATTTTAATCATATGAAAAGCTCTACATTTTTATATATAGCAAAAAATAAGTACATGCAAGAAATAGATTTTGTTTTTTAAATTATTATACTTATGCTAAATTTGCTCTATTTTTACATTAAAATGGCAAAAAAATTTCAGGCATAAAATACCTTTCCCAAATGATATAAGTTGATGTACATATTTACTTAATTTTTAAAAAGATTTGAATTATAAAATGTATGGCAATATCCTATTTCTCAAATATTTTATAAATTTATAAATAAAGTTAAAATTTATTTTAACCATATTGCACTACTGCTTAATTTAAGAAAAAAGATAGTTTATTTTTGTTTTTTGTTTTTTGTTTTTTTCTTTACTTTTCTGTATTTATGGCAGACTCTATAGGGTTGCAGGATCTCACTACACAGATCAGACTTGTAGTGATTTTCTTATTTTCAGCCTCCCAAGAGCTGGAGTTAACGGCTCTTAATCCACACCTAGTCTCAATTGCCTTCTGAACGCACCCCAGAGCGAGGCTGGGATAGCCTGTCTGGGAGTGAACCCAACTGCTGCATTCTGCCTAAGCAGATGCTTTAGACAGCTGGGCTATCAGGCCCACCTTATGAAAAATAACAGTCTTGTCATATAATTTTCACAGAAAAAGCATGAATTATGAAAAACATTGAAGCCAGAAAACATTAGGTGCTTCATGTCTTCCTCGAAATCAATCTACACAGTGGATACAATTTCAATTGTGTAGGAGGGGCAAGTTTCAGAGGACGCTGCAAAGGGTGTGTGTCAATCAATCTCAAAGTTGAGATTTGGAAGTTTTCAACAATAGACATAGTATTTGAAGATATATTCTCTGATTAAAGAATCTTTCTATATTGTAATGAGCAGAAAGAGACAAATATCTATTAATTAAATTTACTGGTATAATATAGATATATGCATATTTGTAATGATCATAACAATGTAGTGAATTTGTAACTATGCATGACAAATCTGAGTCTTTTTCTCACTCCACTCTCTACCATGCAGCCCCCTTCCCCTCCATATTTCAAATATTTACTTCCATTTTATTCTTTTTCAAAATTGGTTTTTACAGCCAGGTGTGGTGGCTCATGCCTGTAATCCCAGCACTCGGGAGGCTGAGGCAGGAGGATTGATGCGAGTTCGAGACCAGCCTGGGCTACAAAAGTGAGCTCAAGGCCAGCCTCAACTGCATAGCAAGACCCTGTCTCAAAAAGACAAAAAAATAAATAAAATAAAATAAAATAAAATTGGTTTTTTTTATTTTTTCCTTTCTTTCCTTCCCTTCTCTGGGTACTTTTTCTCATTGAATAATTTCTACACATTTCACAATATATATTGCATGTTTCAGTCCTTATTACTCTTTCAGTTTCTCACAACAGGGAGATGTTTTGATGTTTAAACATGGGAGTCTGATTTATTTCAACTAAGAACATGGTGTCAAGTTGCATACATTTACCTGGAAATGCCTCAAGATTATACTTCTTTATAGCTATATAATATTCCTTTGTATGTAAGAAACAACTTTTTAATTCACTTCTCAGTTGGTGGGCATTTTAGTTGTTTCTGAGATTTGGTTATTACAAACTCTGACACACATAAGCAATATAGCTGAATAAATGATATCACTAATCCTACTTTTTTGAGAAATCTTCACATGGGTTTCCAGAGTCATTGCACTGGTCTATACTTCCATGAGCAGAAAAGTTACTTTTTTTTTGATGGCACAACCAACATTTGTAATTGGTTGGTTTATTAATGATAGTCATTCTTGCTGGAGTGG